>CM056060.1:146132678-146430942 GCA_029574335.1 Rana kukunoris
TTTTTAGCCCTCTGTAGCCCATTATGGGGATTTCCTTTCATTTCCTGTCCTATAGACTTGAGAGGAAGTGAAAAGATATCTCTCCAAAGTAAAAGTAAGACAGATGGGCCCAGACCCAGATTAGTTGTTCCCATTGGACGATTCCCCGTTATTCCAGTGGCAACTGTAAAATTGTGAGTACAGATGAGCTTTGAGTTCGAGTCAAACTCATTTTCGACTCGAACATTGCCTGTTCGCAGAACAAGCGAACAATTTGGGGTGTTCGCGGCAAGTTCGAGAAGCCACAGAACACCCTGGAAAAGTCTATGGGAGAAATCTAAAGTGCTAATTTTAAAGGCTAATATGCAAGTTATTGTCATAAAAAGTGTTTGGGGACCCGGGTCCTGCCCCAGGGGACATGTATCAATGCAAAAAAAAGTTTTAAAAAAACTGCCATTTTTTCGGGAGCAGTGATTTTAATAATGCTTAAAGTGAAACAATAAAAGTGAAATATTCCTTTAAATTTCCTATCTAGGGGGTGTGTAAAGTATGCCTGTAAAGTAGTGCTTGTTTCCCGTGCTTAGAAAAGTCATTTAAAATCACTGCTCCCGGAAAAAATGTTGTTTTTAAAACTTTTTTTTGCATTGATACTTGTCCCCAGGGGCATGACCCGGGTCCCCAAACACTTTTTAGGACAATAACTTGCATATTAGCCTTTAAAATTAGCACTTTAGATTTCAAATGTTCGAGTCCCATAGGCCCAGATTCACATACAATTAGATTTGCGTAGAGTATCAGAAATACACTACGCCGCCGTATTGTACCTGGCTCTACGTGGAATCCCGGTAGATTTTGTCCTGTAAACTATGGCGGCGTAGTGTATTTCTCCCGGCGCAAGCCATCTACGCGAGTAGGGGGCGTGAAGCATTTAAAATAGGCGCGTTCCCACGGCGATTGAACTGCGCATGCTCCGTTCACAAATTTCCCATCGTGCATTGCGCGAAATCACGTTGTTACGTCATTCGTTGTTTGAGTACCGTCGTTTACGGACATTCCTATTCCCGAACGAGTTACGTAAAAAAAAAAATTTTAATTCGACGCGGGAACGACGGCCATACTTAACATGGGCTACGCACCGTTAGACCAGCAAATAGCTGGTCTAACGGTACGTAGCAAAAAAATGACGTAAGCGATTGCGAAGACCACTCGTATCTTCGTGGATCGCCGTAAAAAGTCATTTGCATATCCCAACGCTGAAAACGACGCGGACTCCTCCCAGCGGCCGCAAAAATATTGCAGCGTAGATCCGAAGGCTTACGAAGACGTAAGCCTCTCGGATCGAAGCCCGAAGCCGCCGTATCATGGTTTGAGGATTCAAACTAGTGATACGGTGCGCGAAATTTGAAATTACTCCTGTCTAACACCAGTGTGAATCTGGGCCATAGACTTTAATAGGGTTCTAAAGTTCGAAGGTTCTGGTGCGAACCAAACGGGGGGTGTTCGGCTCATCCCTAGTTGTGAGTTAGTCTTTTGCCCCAGTGACAATGGTGAATCCCCAGGACAAATAGAGAGGGTTATTCTTTCTAGCAGAAACACAGACAGTGGTTAGGAGCAGACAAATTATAAGCAGAACCAATATACCGATCACAATATTATCTCTCATATAGCAAGAAATCAGTATTCACAGAGGCTGCCAACCAGAGGAAGGTAGACAAGGCGGCAGATAATAACAAAGAGGCTGCTGTATAATTGTTCCACACAGACATGGTAGTTTTGGCACATTGTAGACTGTATAAAAGCATTTTGATACCAGCTGGAATTCTCTTCTTAGTATAGTGACACTGAAAATTTTAAAAAATACCAACATTTCAGAAAATGCTGATATTGATAAATTTTTCCATAGAAAACCAACAGCCATGGGTGATGGAGAGATGGCCACATTTGGGGTCGCGGCCCCTTTCCTCCGCAAATCTGAAAAGGAGAGGATTGAGGCCCAAAATCGTCCCTTTGATGCCAAAACATCCTACTTTGTAATCGACCCAAAGGAGATGTACGTGAAGGGTGTTATCCAGTCCAGAGACGGGGGAAAGGTCACTGTAAAGAAAGAAGACAATACCGTAAGTCGGAGAAAGCAAAATCTCATCTCCATTATAGTACGTGTTTATAATAACTACACTCATCGGTGTTTAATATCTAAATACTTTTCTGTAGACTGTAACAGTAAAGGAAGATGACGTTTTCCCCATGAACCCTCCAAAGTACGACAAGATTGAAGACATGGCCATGATGACTCACCTCAACGAGGCCGGTGTGCTGTATAACCTCAAAGAGCGTTATTCAGCCTGGATGATCTACGTAAGTCTCAAAACTCTCAAAACAAAATCTCAAACTACACGAAAAGACTATATACTGGGCTAAAAAGAGATATGGCGGCTCTGGTGGCCAGCAGACATGTGTTACAATATATAGTAAGCAGTATTGAAAAAAAGATATCTCCTCTGATTTTACCCACTTCCAGCTCCAGCCGATTCTGACTCTTCGCACCTACAAGTAAAAAACCATAATTTTTTGCTAGAAAATTACTCAGAACCCCCAAATATTATACACGTTTTTTTTTTTTTTAGCAGAGACCCTAGGGAATAAAATGGCAGTTGTTGCAACTTTTTATGTCACACATAACACTGTAAAGAATCTTTATTATCCTTTGCTAACCACATCTAACACATTGCCTCCACTTGTCGTTTGTCATACAGACCTACTCCGGTCTCTTCTGTGTCACCGTCAACCCCTACAAGTGGCTGCCTGTGTACAACCCCGAGGTTGTTGCTGGATACAGAGGGAAGAAGCGTCAAGAGGCTCCACCACACATCTTCTCCATCTCTGATAACGCCTATCAGTTCATGTTGACTGGTGAGTCACATCAAATATTGACTGATCGACACAAAAAGTTTTCTTCTGTCTGCTTCTTAGTACATCCAGTTTTGTCAATGAGTTGCATTCTTGTGGGCTTTTCAGCAAAGTCTTTATATCATCAAACATTTGATGGTTTCATTAGAACCTTGCTACACCCTAAAAATATGGCTAAAAATCGCATAGAACAGGGGTGTCAAACTCAATTTTATGGTGGGCCGCATCAGCATTATGATTGTCCTCAAAAGGGCCGGTTGCATCTGTAAGATTAGATGTCAAGCACAGCGCATCCCCTCCCCTTACATTAGATGTCAAGAGCCATACTACCATCAGAAGTTGAGTCCCCCACTCTCCCTTACATCACAGTGTACCCCCCTTTCCTTATACTGCTGCTGGGAAGAAGCTGGATGCATTGCTTGAAAGCAGAAAGTAGAGGTGCGGAGGAGGACCAGAGGAGGGCTGGAGCTCTCCAGCAGGAGAGGTGCGAGGGCCACATGAAATGGCCTGGAGGGCCCCTGGACCTTGTGTTTGACACCTGTGACATAGAAGGTAGCAAGCATAAACAAATGTGGGAGCCCCATTCGTTTTTAGGCCTTGGCTGATCTGCATTCCTCTACAGTGCCGTACGGTGCCTCTTAGAGATAGAAGGATGAACAAAGCTGTAGAGGATTATTATTATTTATTTTTTACTGGATACTAATAAGTATATTCTTCCCCCCACAGATCGTGATAACCAGTCCATCCTGATCACGTGAGTTCACTTTCTTATTTCTGCACCACTATTGACATCTGCATTACATGGTCATTGCGTCATTATTGCAAATGGGAGTGAGGGGGGGGGGCGTCCTCATCCCACATACCGTAAGAAATCCTCAGCCCAAATACTGTAGTGCATCCTCAGCCCATATACCATAGGACATCCTCAGCCCAGATACTGTAGTGCGTCCTCAGCCCATATACCATAGAACATCCTCAGCCCAGATACTGTAGTGCGTCCTCAGCCCATATATTGTAGGACATTCTTATCCCATATACTGTAGTGCGTCCTCAGCCCATATACCATAGGACGTCCTCAGCCCATATACCGTGGTGCATCCTTGGCCCATATACCGTAGGACATCCTTAGCACATATAACATAGCATGTTCTCAGCCCATATAACATAGGACATCCTCAGCCTATATACCGTAGGACATTCTCAGCCTATATACCGTAGGACATCCTCAGCCCATATATCGTAGGACATTCTTAGCCCATATACTGTAGCATGTCCTCAGCCCATATATCGTAGGACATTCTTAGCCCATATACTGTAGCATGTCCTCAGCCCATATACCATTACCATAGGACATACTCAGCCCATATACTGTAGTGCATCCTCAGCCTATATACCATAGGACATCCTCAGCCCATATACCGTTATGCATCCTCAGCCCATATACCATGGTACATCCTCAGCCCATATACCGTAGGACATCTTTAGCCCACATAACGTAGGACATCCTCAGCCTGAAAACCTTAGGACATCCTCAGCCCAGATACTGTAGGACATTTTTAGCCCATATACTGTAGCACGTCCTCAGCCCATATACCATAGGACATTCTCAGCCAATATACTGTAGAGCATCCTCAGCCCATATACCTTGGTACATTCTCAGCCCTTATATCGTAGTGCATCCCCAGCCCATATACCATAGCACATCCCCAGCCCATATATCATAGCATGTCCTCAGCCCATATACCATAGGACATCCTCGTACCATATACCGTAGTGCATCCCCAGCCCATATACTGTAGTGCATTCCCAGCCAAATATACCATAGGACATCCTCAGCCCATATACCTTGGTGCATCTTTAGCACATATACTGTAGCACGTCCCTAGCCCATAAACCCTGGTGCATCTTCAGCCCATATACTGTAGCAGGTCCCTAGCCCATATACCGTAAGACATCCTCAGCCCATATACTGTAGCACGTCCCAGCCCATATACTGTAGTGTGCATCCTCAGACCATATACTGTAGCATGTCCTCAGCCCATATACCGTAGGACATCCTTGGTCCTTATACCGTAGTGTATGCTCAGCCCACATAGCGTAGCACGTCCCCAGCCCATATACCGTAGGACATCCTCAGCCCATATACCGTAAGACATCCTCAGCCCATATACTGTAGTGCATCCTCAGCCTGTATACAGTGGTGCGTCCTCTTCCCATATACAGTAATACATCCTCAACCCATATACCAGAGGTGTATTTAGGTTTTGTGCTGCCCTAGGCCTGACTAAACTCGTGCACCCCCTAATTTAAATATGACCCACACCCTGTGATGTTAAAGACCCGCCCTGAAATTTTTCGAGTGAGGACACTAGTTCTGAGGGCCTGGAGGGGGGGGGGGGGGGCAATGGATGCCCTTAATTTACTTAGATTTCCTCTTACTTCCTGGTTGCCCATAGAGCAGGAAGTGAAGGGAAATCTTCGCAATGGGACAGGTATGGTAAAAGTGTTGCCTATAGTTCTACTTTAAGTAGATGGTGCAGCAGAAACATATAGCACAGTGAGGAATGGGGGCGCTAGACTAATTTTCCTAACAGTGTAGCGCAAGCCGGCAGGGACTCTTCGTGCTGCCCCCCTGCAAAGTGCTGCCCAAGGCCTGGGCCTTGTTGGCCTAGGCTAGGATACAGCTCTGCCATATACTGTGGGGAAACCTCAGCCTATGGTGGAGATGGAATGTCTTTTATTGCTCTACTGCAGTATCATTTAGATCCCATACATAGCACCTCAGACATGTGTTACCTTGATAGTGTGTGTCCAAGATCTGAGTGATGCTACAGTAAAGTTTTTACGTGTTTCGATCTCGGGCATCAGAAGCTACCTCATGGAGGGGGGAAAAACAGGTTCCATATTGCAATACAAAAAAAGATGTAAAAATATATTATTATAATATTTTATTTACATCTACTCTTGCCCTGGGAAATAAAGCACAGAAAAGGGGAATGTAAGTAAAAAAATCTAACAGGGCATTTGAAAATTGTTGGTATAGTTACACTGTGAAGGGAACCAGGCCTGTAGAATGCATATCATACAGTGGGTTGCATAGCGCCCTCCTATACATCCTAATTATGGCTGGTGCAGGGTATTTCTATGCTAGATTATGTCGTGTATTGCCTGACACTAAATGATCACTCCTACTCTGCCCAGCTTGGAGGCTTTAAATTCAATGGCGGGTCCATTCCTAAAGAAATCTCACATCTAACAGGTCCTCTTAAAGATTAAGGTTCAGTGATTGTTACATCTTGTGTCCCCCAGTGGAGAATCCGGTGCCGGGAAGACTGTCAACACGAAACGTGTCATCCAGTACTTTGCCACAATTGCAGCTATTGGAGACAAGAAGGCCAAAGAGGAGGCGCAGGGAAAGATACATGTAAGTCACCAGTGGAAGGTCACGGTGAACCCAACAGCAGGAAGAAATCCTTACTTACACCTGTATGTTTCACTCCACCAATTCTAGGGAAATCTGGAGGATCAAATCATCCAGGCCAACCCTCTACTGGAGGCCTTTGGCAATGCCAAGACGGTCAGGAATGACAACTCCTCCCGTTTTGTAAGTTGGACGAAATAACGTGACTGGGGTTTGGGTTTGCGGTATCCTGATGTCTGTGTCCTTGTCTGTACTATTTTAAAATGCATGTACAAAAACATTATCGCTAACGCTTCTTGTTTGATGTACAGGGTAAATTCATCAGAATCCACTTCGGCACTACAGGAAAGCTGTCTTCTGCTGATATTGAAACATGTAAGTAACAATTCTTATAGGAGAACTGAGGACGCGTACACACGAGGAGACATGTCCGATGAAAACGGTCCACGGACCGTTTTCATCGGACATGTCTCCTGGGATAATTTGGTCTGATGTGTGTACATACCATCAGACCAAAATCCCCGCGGACAGAGAACGCGGTGACGTAACGGTGACTTTGACGCCGCGACCTGAGCAAACAAGGAAGTACAATGCTTCCACACATGCGTCAAATCAATTTGACGCATGCGGGGGATTTCGGTCCGCTGGTTAGGCGTACTAACCAGGGGACATGTCCGACGGACAGGTTTCCAGCGGACAAGTTTCTAAGCATGCTTAGAAACTTTTGTCCGCTGGAAACCTGTCCGCTAGGCCGTACACACGATCGGACATGTCCGCGTACGTACGCGGTCTGCGGACCAGTTTCAGTGGACATGTCTCCTCGTACGTACGCGGCCTAATGCAGAACTTCCCTTCTGCCCTTATGGTGCCACACAGGCTTGTTTCTATCAAAGCATAGCGCCCTCCTATACATCCTAACTATGGCTGGTGCAGGGTATTTCTATGCTAGATTATGTCGTATATCACCTCTCTGTGCAAAGTCGTAATATATATCACCTCTCTGTACAAAGTCTAGTATACTCACTGACCTCAGCTTTGATGCCCCTGTCCATATGGTTGTGCCCAACCTACAGTGACGTCCACATGCTCATTCACAAGGTTCTCCTCCTAGAAAATACACATAGTGCTAACCACAGCCGATGGCTGGGTTGGCTTTAAAGCGTAGTTCCACCCAAAAGTGGAACCTTGGCTTATTTGCCTCCTTCCCCCTCTCCGGTGCCACATTTGGCACCTTTCAAGGGAGAGGAGGGAAACGGGAACTTGGTAACGTCTCTCGAAAGTTCGCCCATCCCTTTCTCTGCCGCTGGGTCAATTAGAAAACACATTGTGCTCCACACATGCGCATTAAAGAACCAGTAATGAAGCTGAAAGGCTTAACTGCCGGTTTCCCAGTTAGTGGAGATGGCTGCGGTAGCAGCACCCAACAGCCGCTTTGAAAATAAATCGGCTGGGGTGCCAACATCGCGGGCTCCCTGGACAGATAAGTGTCCATATATTAAAAGTCAGCAGCTACGTTATTTGTAGCTGCTGAATTAAATGTTTTTTCCCCAAATGAAATTTTGATAATTTTTTCCCCACACATAGAGCTTTCTTTTGGTGGTATTTGATCACCTCTGCATTTTTTATTTTTTTGCGCTATAAACAAAAAAAGAGTGACAAATTTGAAAAAAACATAATATTTTTTACTTTTTGCTATAATAAATATCGCAATTTGTTTTTTTCAAAAAACATTTTTTTTCCTCAGTTTAGGCCGATAAGTATTCTACATATTTACAAATAGGGGATAGTTTTATGGCATTTTTATTAATATTTCTTTTTTCTAGCAATGGCGGCGATTGTTTTTATTGTGACTGCAACATTATAACGGACACATCGGACACTTTTGACACCATTGTCATTTTTACAGCGATCAGTGCTATAAAAATGCACTGATTACTGTAAAAACGACACTGGCAGTGAAGAGGTTTACCTGTAGGGGGCCCTGAAGGGGTTAAGTGTGTCCTAGGGAGTGATTCTAACTGTTAGGGGGTGTGGCTACGAATGACACGTCACTGATCGCTGCTCCCGATAAGAGGGAGCGTTCGATCAGTGACATGTCACTAGGAAGAACGGGGAGATGTTGTGTTTACACTGACATCTCCCCGTTCTTTAGCTCGGTGACACGATTGAGGGACACCGGCGGACATCGAGTCCGCGGGTCCAATGGGCACGGTCACGGAGCTCACTACCACACGGCGGCAAATTAAAGGGGACATACCTGTACTTCCATTTGCCTGCCCGTGCCATTCTGTCTACGTAAATCTCTGTGCGGCGCTTAATTCTCTACCATTATTACTTTAATAACTCAAAAATAAAAAAATGTCGCCAGCATTTTTGTTTTAAATTGTTGCTTATCCTAGATCTTCTAGAAAAATCAAGAGTAACATTCCAGTTGTCTGCTGAGAGGAGCTACCACATCTTCTACCAGATCATGTCCAACAAGAGGCCAGAACTGATTGGTAAGTGATGCCGAAGAAAATGTGTTTATTAACCTCTTTGTTTAAAACATTAGTATAGGTACTTACTGTATATAGCGCAGACAATTTTTATGCAGCGCTTTACATATACAGTATATTGTACATTCACATCAGTCCCTGTCCTCATGGAGCTTACAAGCTAAGGTCCCTAAGGCCGGGTTCACACCGGTACAACAAACGCTTCGACATTGGGAGCTCATGTCGCATGACGTGTGAAAATCAATGTTTCCCTATGGGAGCCGTCTTAACTGGTCCGACTTTGAAGTCGGTCCAGCTTTGAAAATGTTCCCTGCACTACTTTGGTCTGCCCATTGAATATCACTAAAGTCGGATCAAAGTCGGATCACCATGTTAACTGACCGGACTTTGGCATGTGATTTGTGTTCTGAGGATCTTAAAGGAACTCCATGCCACGTAAAAAAAAAAAAAAAAAAAGCGGCATGGGTTCCCCTCCAAGAGCATACCAAGCCCTTCAGTCTGATATGAATTTTGAGGGGAATCCCCATGCCAAAAAAATGGCATTGGGGTCCCCCCAAAATCCATACCAGACCCTTATCTGAGCACACAGTCCGGCAGGTCAGGAAAGGGGATGGGGACGAGCGAGCGCCCTACTCTTGAACCATACCAGGCCGCTTGCCCTCAACATGGGGGTGGGTGCTTTGGGGCCAGGGCTGTCTTAATGAGATGGCACACCTGGGCACTGCCCAGGGGCCCCAACTGCATGTGGGGCCCCTGCACTTTTTCCAAGCAGCTGGTTCTTGAGCCCACGCTGCCCCAAAAATAGCATACTAGCTCATTATGGATTACATACCTGAGATCGAAGCCCCCACATCCTTGCACACTGCTCCGGCGGCCGACATCTCTCCTGGGGTTACTTCCGGGTATCGCCACTCCGGCGCTGTGACTGGCCGGAGCCGCAATGACGCATGCGCGCAGGAGCCGCTGGTAATGGCACACAGTTTGCCCCAGTGCGCATGTGCCAATGACATCGCCACATGCAGGGGACAAGGGATATCTCCTAAACCGTGCAGATTTAGGAGATATCCTGGGTAGCTACAGGTAAGCCTTATTATAGACTTACCTGTAGCATAATGTGGTCTGTAAGGGTTTAAGACCACTTTATTGCGGAGCTCCACCCCAAAGGGGAAGCACCGCTTGTCTGCCTCCTACCTTACTTGATGTCTGTTTACCTGTCTCCATTGTAGGGGCCCCAGAGCATTACTTTACCCAGGGGCCCATGATGCTATTAAGACGGCACTGTTTGGGGCAAAGCACCTTGTCCCCATGTTGATGAGGACAAGGGCCTCTTCCCGACAACCCTGGCCGTTGGTTGTTGGGGTCTGCGGGTGGGGGGGCTTATCTGAAATCTTAGATCGCCTGGGGCTCCTGTGGGGGGTGATCCCTTGGTTCTACTATGAAGTCTCACTCCTGCTGCTACTTTTTCCATAAAACAAATATCCAGCAGCTCCAAGAAAATGTGTAATGCAACCCAAAGTTGTGTATGCATTTTGGAAGGACTGGTCTTATGAAAACACTTAAAGTGACAGATCAGATCTCAAAGAGGGGGGGGGGGGATCTGTTCTAGTAGTAAAAATGTTGTTAATTAATAGTTTTTACATGTAAGAAAGAGATAGAGATGTAAATGACCGTAATGTCTGCAACATGCTTTCTTCTTCCAGACATGCTTCTGATTACCACCAACCCCTATGACTTCACCTTTGTCAGCCAAGGTGAGATCACCGTGGCCAGCATAGATGACCAAGAAGAATTAATGGCCACCGATGTAAGTGGACTCACTCTCTGGAACATTATACTTTTAACCAGGGCTTTTTTTAAGCAGGAACGTGGGGGAACGCAGTTCCAGCACCTCCAGCACAGAATGTATGTCCTGACAAAGGGGGCTGGAGTGTGCTGGAGAGTCTATTGATGCTGACTGCTGGGAATCTATTGTAGCTGGGGGGGTTCTTGTTGCTGGGTGGATCTACTGTTGCTGGTGAGCAGTGGAGGGGCATCCATAGAGGGTGCAGGAGTGCCGCCCCCTCTCTCCTGCACCTTTCTATCACCAATAGATAGATTCATGCATTGCATCTATTTAGGTGTCCGGCCCCTTGTCGGGCACCAGGCATCTGAATTACAGTGGCAGGGATGTTTTTGGAAGCACCTGATTAGAGCCATGGGCGTTCGGGTCTGGTTACCCTGTCACCTGATTGGCTGAAGCGACAGGCGCTGTGATTGGACGCCTATCAGTCGCCCAATCATAGCAGAGACAGTAAGAGGACAAGAGAAGACACGGAGGACTCGGAACATGGAGGAAAGCGCCGAGACAGGTAAGTGCCGGGCAGGGGGCACACTGGCAGCATTTGATGGGGCACAGTAGCAGCAATTGATGGGCACACTGGTGGCAATTGATGGGGCACACTGGTGACAATTGATGGGGCACACTGGCAGTAATTGATGGGGCACAGTAGCAGCATTTGATGGGGCACAGTAGCAGCAATTGATGGGCACACTGGCAGCAATTGATGGGCACACCGGTAGCAATTGATGGGCACACTGGCAGCAATTGATGGGCACACTGGCAGCAATTGATGTGGCAAACTGGCAGCAATTGATGGGCACAGTATTGGAAAATGATGGGCACAGTGGCAGCAATTGATTAGGCACAGTGGCGGAAATTGATGGGCACAGTAGCTGCATTTGATGGCACAGTGGCAGCAATTTATGGGTACAGTGGCTACGTTTGATGGGCACAGTGGTTACGCTTGATGTTTTTTTTTTTCAGTTTGTTTGCGGCCCCCCAGATTTTTTTTTGGCACCAGCCGCCACTGCTGGTGAGGGATCTTTTGTTGCTCTGGAGAGGATGCTGTTGGAGGAGATCCACTGTTGAGGGGGGAGGTCTATTAATTTTGGTGGCTGGGTAATCAATTGTTGCCAGCAGGGGTCTGTTGATGCTGGGGGTGCATTTTGTCCCTGGGGGAGGGTCTCTTGATGCTGGGATGGACCTGTTGTTGCTGGGTAATCTTATGATGCTGGGATCGGGAGTCTATTATCATTAACCAAATCCATACAAATTACTTAACACCGCAAACGATACTTGGCTCTGTATTCTCAAAAACAGTGGTCTCCAAAGTGCGGCCTGGGGGCCAGATGTGGCCCTTTGCTTGCTTTTATCTGGCCCTTGGGGCACTATTTCATCCACTGATACCAACAAAGGGGCATAGGTTCTCCGACTGACATCAACAAAGGGGCCCAATGACACCAAGAAAGGGGCCCAATGACACCAAGAAAGGGGCCCAATGACACCAAGAAAGGGGCCCAATGACACCAAGAAAGGGGCCCAATGACTCCAACAAAGAGGCCCAATGACATTAACATTGGGTCACAATTCTTCCCCATGAAACCAGCGATGGGACACAATTCCTCACAGTGACACCAAGGATGGGGCACATTTCCTCACAATGACACCAACAATGGGACCCAATGATGGGGCACAATTACTCCCACTGAAACAAACAATGGGGTGTTTTTCCCACTGATGTCAGGACCTTTTCGACTCCCACTGACTACAGTCCGGCCCTCGTAAACTCTGAAGGACAGTAAACTGGCCCTTTGCTTAGAAAATTTGGAGAGCCCTGCTCTTAAAGGTGCTCAGAGGTAGGTCAGGGTAGTACCCTTAGCTATTCTCTGAGAAAGAAGCCCTTATTATAACATATCAATTTACCTAATTTAGTGCATATAATACATATATTAATGTGTTACAGTGTGGTACAGGGAGACGTTTAATCTGATGAGTTTTTGTTTAACAGAGTGCCATTGACATCCTGGGCTTCAACCCAGAGGAGAAGGTCGGTATTTACAAAATGACCGGCGCTGTGATGCACTACGGTAACATGAAGTTCAAGCAGAAGCAAAGAGAGGAGCAGGCTGAGCCCGACGGCACAGAAGGTGAGGCAGATTTGGCCCCAATTACTTGTTATTCTTCTTCCTGTTATCATAAGGCCCATACACACAATCTGACTTTTTGACAACAAATGTCCGACGGACCTGTTTGATCGGCCAATCTGACCGCGTGTACACTCCATCGGACAATTTTTTTTTCGCTTTTTCATCTGACAAATGCTCACTGTGAGAACAGACAAACTTTCCGGCAACGAATGGCCTACGTGGGCTAATCCGATCGCGTGTAGACAAGTCCATCGGACTAAAGTCCAAAGCACAAACACGCACAGGGCTCGACAAAATCCGGGCACCAGGTCGCAATTGCGACAAGAAATTGTGACCTGGAGCCTGCCAGTAATTGAGGCCGCGCCTTTGCGGCCTACAAGGCCGCGGCTTCAATTACCGGCCGTCGCGGGCCCCGCGCCACCTCCCCCGCCAAACGATCGCGGCGGGCCGGTAATTGAGGCCGCGGCTTTGCGGCCTTGTGAAGTCCCAAGCTTCCTTCTGTGACCTTGCGCCATCTGGTGGTGGCCGTTGGCATTACAAGTAAAACAGCAGTTCTAATATGTAATTTTTCACTGTTTTCACTGCCATCTCCTTCCCTCTAATTAGAACCCCCAAACATTATATACATTTTTTATTCTAACACCCTAGAGAAGAAAAGGGCGGTCATTGCAATACTTTCTGTCACGCCGTATTTGCGCAGCGGTCTTACAAGCGCACTTTTTTTGGGGAAAAAATACACTTTTTTTAAATAAAAAACTAAGACAACAGTAAAGTTATCCCAATTTTTTTGATATTGTGAAAGATAATGTTACGCCGAGTAAATTGATACCCAACATGTCACGCTTCAAATGTCATCCGCTCGTGGAATGCTGACACACTTTTACCCTTTAAAATCTCCATAGGCGACGTTTTGAAAATTCTACAGGTTCCATGTTTTGAGTTATAGAGGAGGTCTAGAGCTAGAATTATTGCTCTCGCTCTAACGATCGGGGCGATACCTCACATGTGTGTTTTGAATACCGTTTACATATGCAGGCGCCACTCACGTATGCGTTCGCTTCTGCGCGCAAGCTCGGCGGGACGGGGTGCGTTTTCTGGCTCCTAACTTTTTTAGCTGGCTTCTAGATTCCAAGCAAATTTGTCAAACCCTAAACACCCATGCTCAGAACCAATGCTAAAGATCAGACAACAATAGCAGAAGTTACCTAAAGGGTGGCGGTAAAGAGCGGAAAAACCACATAGTACGTCTATTACGTCACTACGTTCGTGTTTTTTCCTGCCTTGTGTATGCATACCAAGTTCACAGACAACGCCCTTCGGACAGAATTCCACAGAAAAGTCTGATCGTGTGTAGGAGGCTATAGATTCTTCTCCTCTAAAAGCCAAAAAGTACAGACATTTATGTAATTACTGTTTCGCAGTGGCTGACAAGGCTTCCTACCTGATGGGCCTGAATTCAGCTGATCTCCTGAAGGCTCTGTGTTACCCCAGGGTCAAAGTTGGGAATGAGTATGTCACCAAAGGTCAAACTGTCCAGCAGGTATATACCTTCTTCTAAAAAAAATTTTTTTTCATAGGACACAGTTTAAAGCATGTAAACTTGAAACTTTTTTTCTTTTCAAGGTATACAACAATGTCGGTGCCCTGGGCAAGTCCGTCTATGAGAAGATGTTCTTTTGGATGGTCCTCCGTATCAACCAGCAGCTGGACACCAAGCAGCCAAGGCAGCACTTTATTGGTGTCTTGGATATTGCCGGCTTTGAGATCTTTGATGTAAGTAGCATGACCTGACACATGAATGTCCTGCCATTGTTAGAAAAGGGGATCTGATAAATAAAACTAATATAGGTGTGCCACATGCCAAGAAAAGTACCAGAAAGGAGGAAACCCCTTGGGTGGGACTTTAACCACTTAATGACCCCGTCACGCCGATATACGTCAGCAGAATGGCATGGCTGGGCACAGGCACGTACCTGTACGTCCTCTTTAAGTGCCCAGCCATGGTTGGGCGCGCTCGTGAATTGGTCCTAAGTTCCATGACTGCGCCTGCAGGACCCGGTGGCCGCCGATTGAACCGCGATCGGTCACCGGAGCTGAAGAACGGGGAGAGGTGAGCGTATACACACCTTCCCCGTTCTTCACTGTGGCAATGTCAGTGATCTAGGGAAAGACGATCACTGACGTCACACGTCCAGCCCCACCCCCTACAAATAACGCTATAAATTTTGCGCAAACCAATCGATAAACGCTTGTTGCGATTTTTTTTTTACCAAAAATATGTTTTTTTAAATATTTTTTGGGGGATATTTATTATAGCAAAAAGTTAAAAATATTGCGTTTTTTTCAAAATTGGCGCTCTTTTTTTTTTTGGTTATAGCCCAAAAAATAAAAACCGCAGAGGTGATCAAATACCACCAAAAGGAAGCTCTATTTGTGGGGAAAAAAGGACACCAATTTTGTTTGGGAGCCACGTTGCACGACCACGCAATTGTCGGTTAAAGCGACGCAGTGCCGAATCGCAAAAAGGGGCAAGGTCCTTAACCTGCATAGTTTCCTGGTCTTAAGGGTTAAGAGCACTGATAGTGCTCTTAAAGTCCCACCCTATGGGGTTTCCTCTTTTCTGGTCCTGCCGTTGTTTTACTTGGGAACATTTAGTAAAATTGTTATTTTTTCTTTTTTGTACAGTACAACAGCTTGGAGCAGCTTTGTATTAATTTCACCAATGAGAAACTGCAACAGTTTTTTAACCACCACATGTTTGTGCTGGAGCAAGAAGAGTACAAGAAGGAAGGCATCGAGTGGGAGTTCATCGACTTCGGCATGGACTTGGCTGCCTGCATTGAGCTCATTGAGAAGGTACGCTTGCTACATTTTATCACCCAATTTTAACACGTTTTACAAGCAGAAACTGAGAGCCTATCAATACACCAAAATGTTCTTGCTTTTCTGTGATTAGCCAATGGGCATCTTCTCCATCCTGGAAGAGGAGTGCATGTTCCCCAAGGCAACAGACGTTTCCTTCAAGAACAAGTTGTACGACCAACATCTGGGCAAGTCCAACAACTTCCAGAAACCAAAACCAGTCAAAGGCAAAGCTGAGGCTCACTTCTCATTGGTCCACTATGCCGGAACTGTGGATTACAATATCACTGGCTGGCTGGAAAAGAACAAGGACCCGCTGAACGAGAGTGTCATTGGACTCTACCAGAAGTCATCAGTAAAACTCTTGTCCTTCCTCTATAATGCCTATGCTGTTTCAGATGCAGGTAATACATTCTGTAATGTTCTTTCTTCTGTGCCATTAATGCCTAAAACATTTGCTTACTACACTTCCAGTCAATGCTGTATCCTGGCCTAGGCCAACAAGGCCCAGGCCTGGGGCAGCACTTTGCAGGGGGGCAGCATGGACAGTGTCCCCGCCAGCTTGTGCTACACTGTTAAGCAAATTAGTTTAGCGCCTCCATAAATCGGCCTCACTGCTTCCAGTTTGTGGGCGGTTGGCATTCTGCAACTGTGGGGGGCGTCACTTCTAATTTTTTACCATCCCTGTCCCATTGCAGAGATTTCCCTTCACTTCCTGTCCCACAGTCAAACAGGAAGTGAGAGGATATCTATGCAAATTAAGGGAATCCATTCCCCCCCCCCCCAAGCCATTAGAACTCGTGTCCCCACTTGAAAATGTCAGGGTGGGTCCTAAACCGCAAGGGGTGTGGCCTTGACAGGAAGGGGTGGGTCATATTTAAATTAGGGGGTGCACGAGTTTAGGCAGGCCTAGAGCAACACAAAACCTAAATACACCCCTGCTTCCAGTATAGTAAGTGATTTAGATTTTTGTTTTTATACTTCGTAAAAGACATGCATCTATTCTTGCACTCAAAGGAACCTTACCCTACAATGTTCCCATCACAGCCTGCCTACAGACATTCACACATAGTTTGCTTTAGTATTATGGGATGAAAGGCCCATGTGTGAAGAAAATATTCTCAAAATTAGGAGCTGAGCCCCACACCCTTATCACCTACAACGCTAATCCTACTACACGTAAAATAACGTCCTTACAGGATGTCTAATTGGGCGACTAAGTGGCAGATGAGGTTTAATGTTGATAAATGTAAAGTTGTGCACTTGGGGGCTAAGAATATGCATCATACATGCTAGGGGGAGTACAACTGGACAGGGGGGGATCCGTAGCGGAGAAGGATCTGGGGGTTTTGGTAGATCATAATCTCAAATAATAACATGCAATGCCAAGCTGCGGTTTCCAAAGCGAGCAAAGTCCTTTCTTGTATAAGAGAAGTATGGACTCCAGAGAGAGAGATATTGGCCCAGATTCACAAAGCACTTATGCCGCGTAAGTACAAATATGCGCCGTCGTATCTGTGCGCCGAACCCACAAACTTAGATACGCCTAAAAACAGACTTCATCCCACCGACGTAACTTGCCTACGCCGGCGTAGAGTGGGCGCATATTTACATTGGACGCATGTGGCGCTCCCATTGATTTTCTATTCAAATATGCAAATGAGGGAGATACGCCGATTCACGATCGTACTTGCGTCCGGCGCATGATTTAACCACTTACCGCCCGCCGCACGACTATGTACGTTCACAGAATGACACGTACAGGCAGATGGGCGTACATGTACGCCCCTACCTTCTAGTGGGTCGGGGGTCCGATCGGGACCCCCTCCGCTGCGTGCGGCGGGCGGCTTACCTTGGGGAGCGATCCGTGCTGAGGGGGTGGCTGCTCGATTCTGTCCGCCCCCTCGTGATCGCTCCCAGCCAATCAGCAGAGCTCCCGCCCTGGCACTTCCTCTGCCTATGTATGTAAGTGATGTGAGCTCTCCTCTCGGCGGTATTTTCAATCCGCCTGAGAGGAGAAGTAAGTTGCACAAACACTAGACTGACACCACATACAAAGGCTTAAGTGGTTAAGCGGTTTGCGTAAGTTTTACGTTCGGCATAAAGTTATTCCCAATAGATGAAGCGCAACCCATGCAAAGGTATGGACCAGGGAACACAAGCCAACGTATTGTACGTTGGACGTCTCTGAATATGGGCCGACGTGGGTCTGGCTGGGCGTAGGTTACGTTCACGGTGTACACAGTGATCCGGCATATCTTAGGCAGTTGTTCCGACGTGGTTATGCGCATGCGCACGGGGATACGTCCATGTCCCGACACATGCGCAGTTCATTTTAAGTACTTGTCTGGCGCTCGGCTCATCATTTGCATGGGGTCACGCTTCATTAGCATGGATCACACCCACTTCCAGCCCACTTCCACCTGCTTCCACTTACGCCGGCTTACGCCTACGAAATATACGCTACGCCGGCGCAGAGTTGGGAGCATTTGTTTGTGAATTCCATGCTTACCTCTCTGCGCTGCGCCCACGTAGCCTAAAAGAGATACGCTACGGCGGCATAAATATGCGCCGATGTATGTGAATCCGGGCCATCATTTTGCCCCCTGTACAAATCGTTAGTAAGACCTCATCTGGAATATGCAGTTCAGTTTTTGGCACCAGTTCTGAAAAAGGATATCCAGGAACTGGAGAAAGTGCAGAGAAGGGCAACCAAACTGATTAGAGACATGGAGATGCTCAGCTATGAGGAAAGATTAGAGGAACTAAATGTATTCACTCTTGAGAAGAGGAGAATAAGGGGGGATATGATCAACATGTACAAACATTTAAGGGGCCCATATAGTGAACTTGGTGTTGAGTTATTCACTTTACGGTCATCACTGAGGACAAGGGGGCACTTTTTACGCTGTGAAAATGTGTAATAGACTCGCTCCAGACGTGGTTCTGGCCTGCTCAGTAGATTGCTTTAAGAGAGGTCTGGATACTTTCCTAAATGTACATAATATAACTGAGTACTGACATTTAGAGGTAAAGTTTAAACGGGGAAATAACGATTGCCTCTCGGGGGATCAGGAAGGAAATTTTCCCCCTGCCGTAGCAGATTGGATCATGCTCTGCTGGGGTTTTTTCGCCTTCCTCTGGATCCACTGTGGGAATAGAATTGGGTATATGGGATTGAACGATATTTTTTATTTATTTTACAGTATTTATTTTTTATGGTTGAACTAGATGGACTTGTGTCTTTTTTCAACCTGACTAACTATGTAACTATGTAACTTGTCCTAACAAGAAATTCTTTCTGTTGAGCAGAAGCTGCTTCAAAGAAGGGTGCGAAGAAGAAGGGTTCATCTTTCCAGACTGTGTCTGCTCTCTTTAGGGTTTGTGACATTTTATATTGGATACACACGTTTTCTTATTTCTGCTGTACATTTGTGTATATATATATATTTATTATATCATTTTTTTTCTGGCTACAGGAGAATCTGAACAAACTGATGTCAAACTTGAGGAGCACTCACCCTCACTTTGTGCGTTGCTTGATCCCCAATGAAACCAAGACTCCAGGTCAGCTCTCCCGAAAACAAATTGGGTGGAAATGGACTCAGGGCCATATTAATGCAAGGGCACTCCTGGGCACTACATCATACTTGCCAACTGTCCCGGATTTGCTGGGACAGTCACGCTTTTTACTAAACTGTCCCGATATGGTTGTGTCCCGGGAAGTATCCCAGAACCTATACTCTGCCCTATTGATCCCAGTATTGTGCCCTCCTGACCCCCCCACCCTGTACTCTGCCCTTCTGCATCCCCCCCTCCTCTGTACTGTGCCCTTTGTGTTGACTAGTCTTTGATTTATGGAATGTTTTCCTTTTGTAAAATCGAATTTAGTAGCAGCACCTTTATCGTCCCATCATCATCCTTATTGGACCTTTTTTTTATGACTTTAACCACTTGCTTACTAGGCACATATACCCCTTTCCTGCCCAGGCGAAATTTCAGATTTTCAGCTCCTTTTTCCCCTCTGCGGCTTTTTTTTTTTTTTTTTTTGCTATAAACAATAATAGAGCGTCAATTTTGAAAAAAAACACAATCTTTTTTACTTTTTGCTATAATATATATCCTGTTTAAAAAAAAAAATACTGATTTTTTTTCTCAGTTTGGTCCGATACGTATTCTTCTACGTAAAAAAGCGTATAGTGATTGGTTTGCCCAAATGCCTACAAAATAAGGGATAGAATTATTACTTTTTTGTATTACTATTTTTTACTAGTAATGGCGGCAATTTGCGATTTTTGTCAGGACTACGATATTACGGCAAACACATGGGACACTTTTGACACATTTTTGGGACCATTTATTTATACAGCGAACAGTGCTATAAAAATGCACTGATTACTGTATAAATGCTACTGGCAGGGAAGGGGTTAACACTAGGGGGCGATCAAGGGGTTAAATATGTTCCCTGCTAGGTGATTCTTACTGTGGGGGGAGGGGGCTGACTGGGGGAGGTGACCGATGGTTGTCCCTATGTACAAGGGACACACCACTGGTCTCCTCTCCCTAACAGGACGTGGATCTCTGTGTTTACACACAGAGATCCACGTCCCTGGCTCTGTGACTGCCGATCGCGGGGGGAATAGCGGATATCGCGGCAGCCAGGCACGCGCATCGGCACCTGTGTAACAGGTGCCCCCCAGCCGCGCGCGCCCAGAGGCCATCTATTGGCGGCCTCCCGGTATATTAGAGCCACCTTGTGGCCATAAATTGTCGGCGGCCGGATGGCAAGTGGTTAAATATGAGAGTTTATTTTTTACTAAAATTACAAATTTAATCTTGAGAAATATAAAAATACCATAGATTCAGTTTCACCATTAAACATTTTCATGTTTAGGTGTTATGGATCATCACTTGGTCATGCATCAGCTCAGGTGTAATGGCGTGCTGGAGGGCATCAGAATTTGCAGGAAAGGTTTCCCCAGCAGAATTGTCTACGCTGACTTTAAACAACGGTATGGGTCAATTGCTCGGATACGTTATGTGTCTGTATATGACAGAAAACACAATAGACATATTTAAATTTGTTTACTTATTCATTAATACAGTTACAAAATCCTGAATGCAAGTGCCATCCCAGAAGGTCAGTTTATTGACAGCAAGAAGGCTTCCGAGAAGCTTCTTAGCTCTATTGATGTTGACCAAACGCAATACAAATTTGGACACACCAAGGTACACTTTCGTATCACTGTGATTTACAAATGTTTAACTCCACAAAAACTATGCACAAGTTTTATATTCGATTCTATGATTTCTAGGTGTTCTTCAAAGCTGGTCTGCTGGGTACCCTTGAGGAGATGCGAGATGATAAGTTGGCACATCTGATTACTCGTACTCAGGCCATGTGCAGAGGATACCTCATGAGGGTTGAGTTCCAAAAAATGATGCAGAGGAGGTATTTTCATTTCAAAATTTGTTATAAAACTTTCGAAAAATGTTCATTCAAATGATGGTTGCACCTTTCTTCCAGAGAGTCCGTCTTCTGCATCCAGTACAATGTCCGCTCCTTCATGAATGTCAAGCATTGGCCATGGATGAAACTCTACTTCAAGATCAAGCCTCTCCTAAAGAGCGCTGAATCCGAGAAGGAAATGGCCAACATGAAGGAAGAGTTTGCGAAGACAAAGGAGGCTCTGGCCAAGTCAGAGGCCAAGAGGAAGGTGCTTGAAGAGAAGATGGTAACCATCATGCAAGAGAAGAATGACCTGCTGCTCCAAGTTTCGTCTGTAAGTGTTTACCCATTTCTAATTAGCACATCGGAGGAAACACCCCAAAAAACTTGCATGATACACAATCTATGAATAAGCAATTTATACCTATAAATAAATGTACTTCCCAGGAATCTGAGGGCCTAGCAGATGCAGAGGAAAGGTGTGAGGGTCTCATCAAAGCCAAGATTCAACTGGAGGCCAAAATCAAGGAGATTAACGAGAGGCTGGAAGATGAAGAAGAATCAAATGCGGAGCTGACTGCCAAAAAGAGGAAACTTGAAGATGAGTGTTCTGAGTTGAAAAAGGACATTGATGATCTTGAGTTGACTCTGGCTAAAGTAGAGAAAGAGAAGCATGCCACGGAAAACAAGGTATTTAACCAGTCCAGTACATGACGTGGTACATTGTTGGCGCTGGTAGTTGCTTACTGAGTGTAACTTGTATGTCAGCTACCATAGGCGTGTGCACAGGGTGTGCCAGGGCACACCTTAACCAGTAGCCTACACTGCTCTACTGACACCATACACTGCTCTACTGACACCATACACTGCTCTACTGACACCATACACTGCTCTGCTGACACCATACACTGCTCTACTGACACCGTCCACTACTCTACTGACACCGTCCACTACTCTACTGACACCATCCACTGCTCTACTGACACCATCCACTGCTCTACCGACACCATCCACTGCTCTACTGACATCATCCACTGCTCTACTGACACAAATCTCTGCCCCTATGACACTGTCCACTGCTCTACTGACACCGTCCACTGCTCTACCGACACCGTCCACTGCTCTACTGACATCATCCACTGCTCTACTGACACAAATCTCTGTCCCTATGACACTGTCCACTGTTCTACTGACACCGTCCACTGCTCTACTGACACCATCCACTGCTCTACTGACACCATCCACTGCTCTACTGACACCGTCCACTGCTCTACTGACACCGTCCACTGCTCTACTGACACCATCCACTGTTTGAGCTTTGGGGTGCACACCCTAATGCTATGTGCTGTGCACACCTATGTCAGCTACATAATAACTTGTCATTACTGCACTGCATAGGTAAAAAATCTTACTGAAGAAATGGCTGTGCTTGATGAAAACATTGCCAAGCTGACCAAGGAGAAGAAAGCTCTTCAGGAAGCCCACCAACAGACCTTGGATGACCTTCAATCTGAAGAGGACAAAGTCAACACCCTGACTAAAGCTAAGACCAAGCTGGAGCAGCAAGTGGATGATGTGAGCAAATAAAAAAGACAACAATTTATCCAGTTATGCATGCTATAATAATAGAGTTGGAAGATAGTTATTCATTTAACTGTATATTGTAGCTGGAGGGATCTCTTGAGCAAGAGAAGAAGCTCCGCATGGACATGGAAAGAGCAAAGAGGAAGCTGGAGGGTGATCTGAAGTTGTCTCAGGAGTCCTTGATGGACCTGGAAAATGACAGGCAACAGCTGGATGAAAAAGTTAAAAAGTAAGACACTGGTGTCAGTGGGAGAAAATCATTTGTATCAGGGGAAGGCAGGGCCGATCCTAGGGTCACAGGTGCCTGGGTGCAGAAATATTTCTGTTGCCCCCACATGGGCGTCCTCATTTTACTAACCCCTCCCCTTTAAAAATGTTTCTATGGCAATAACCAAACCACAGAGATGCTCCCCCACAAAGTCTTCATTAACCTGGGATCCTTATGATCTCTTAACAATTAACAAATACAGGAAGAGAAGCAGAGTACTTTATTGGGACCTGGAGAAGGGCCTCTGTGATGGACACAGCGAGGGCTTCTGTTAGAGGGTCTGTTAGATGTTCGGTGCCCCCACCTCTGCAGGCGCCTGGGTGCAATGCACCCTGTGCACCCTGCCTAGGATCAGCCCTGGGGGAAGGAATAGGGTTCCACAATTAATGTCAGTGGGAGGAATTGTGCCTTCTTGTTGGTGTCAGTTAGAGTAATAGTGCCTCAAGGGCTGGATATAGGCAGTCAAAGAGCCACAGTTTGCACTGCCATAGATGAAGGTATTTAACTCTAATACACTTTTTGCTTAAACAGGAAGGATTTTGAGATCAGCCAATTCCAGAGCAGGATTGAAGATGAACAGGCCTTGGCTGCACAGCTGCAGAAGAAGATTAAGGAACTTCAGGTAACTTGAAGAACGTGATACAAATAATTTTGTGTTTCTGTTATCACAAATA
Source organism: Rana kukunoris (assembly GCA_029574335.1). Taxonomy (NCBI): domain Eukaryota; kingdom Metazoa; phylum Chordata; class Amphibia; order Anura; family Ranidae; genus Rana; species Rana kukunoris. Next base: position 146,156,284 of record CM056060.1, read on the forward strand.
TACAGGAAAACAATAACTTATGTGAACTTTAGGCCCGCATTGAAGAACTTGAAGAAGAAATTGAGGCAGAGCGCGCATCTCGTGCCAAGGCTGAGAAACAACGCTCCGACTACTCCAGAGAGCTTGAAGAGATCAGCGAGCGTCTGGAGGAAGCCGGAGGTGCAACATCTGCTCAGATTGAGATGAACAAGAAACGTGAGGCGGAATTCCAGAAGATGAGACGTGACCTGGAGGAGGCCACCTTGCAGCACGAAGCCACCGCTGCCACTTTCCGGAAGAAGCACGCTGATAGCATGGCAGAGTTCAGTGAACAGGTTGACAACCTTCAGAGGGTCAAACAGAAATTGGAAAAGGAGAAGAGTGAGATGAAGATGGAGATAGATGACCTCGCCAGCAACATGGAGACTGTCTCTAAATCAAAAGTAAGTGCAAGCTTGGTTTCTTTTTTATTCCAGGTATGACATTCTGTATACCATATGAGGAAAAGTATGTTAGCAATGAGATGGGAGAGGAAACAAAAAAGGTTACATGGATAGTAACCTTACGCACTTCTCTTTCACTGTGCCAGCAGGGAGATCTATGTGCCAGGGCCATAAATAAATAAATAAATATATATATATATATATATATATATATATATATTTATTATATACACTATGGGCCAGATTCACAGAGCTCCGTTTTATTAATTCGTTGACACCCTGTACTAAAAATTTACTTGGATTTCCTAACAGGCAAACTTGGAGAAGATGTGCCGAACCCTAGAGGACCAATATTCTGAGATCAAAACAAAAGAGGAAGAACATATAAGAGTGATTAATGACTTAAGTGCCCAAAGAGCTCGTCTTCAAACAGAGTCTGGTATTTATCCGCCTTGAAAAAAAAATCTGAAAAAGTTGTCACACAGAGAAGCGCCATAGAAATTTAGATTATTTTTTATCTCTCCAAACAGGTGAATTCTGTCGCCAGGTAGAAGAAAAAGAGTCCTTGGTCTCTCAACTCTCCAGAGGCAAACAGGCTTTCACCCAACAAGTTGAAGAGTTGAAGAGGCAGCTTGAGGAAGAGGCAAAGGTACAAGATGATCCTTACTGAAATGTTCTCTGACTTGTAAATGAGAGTGGCACTCACAAGCCTTGCTATGTTATACTTTTATAGGCCAAGAATGCCCTAGCTCATGCTCTTCAGTCTTCTCGCCATGACTGTGACTTGCTCAGGGAGCAATATGAAGAGGAACAGGAAGCTAAGAGTGAGCTTCAACGCTCACTGTCCAAGGCCAACAGTGAAGTCGCTCAGTGGAGGACAAAATATGAGACAGATGCCATTCAGCGCACAGAGGAGCTTGAAGACGCCAAGTAGGTGTCCTAGTTCTTTCTCACTACAGTTTTAAATCTTAAAGTGGAGTTCCACCCAAAAATGGAACTTCCACTTTTTGGAATCCCCCCCCCCCTCCGGTGTCACATTTGGCACCTTTCAGGGGGGAGCAGATATCTGTGGGACGAATAGTGCCTCATATCTTCAGAAGTAAAAGTGCCCTAAGAGCCAGGATAAAGGCTAGCAAGGGCCACATCCGGCCCTCAGGTCGCAGTTTGGAGACCACTGGTTTACATGTAACTCAGCCTTGTTCAACCAGGATGCCTTGAGGTTTCTTCAGGAGTACCTTGTTAAACTGCCCTAAAAATATATTTAATTTTTTTTTTATACAATTCAGCAGGTGGATCCTGCCTGCCTTTTAGTTGCACAAAGACACAGGTTTTCATTATGCACCATTATGACTTTCTAAACATTGGCATCCTAACAACCAATGACCTCATCAGTTAATAAGGAGGATGTCTGTTGCCTCCGCAGCATCCTTGTTTGACCCTCCTCTGCTCCTCTACCTAAGCACTGGGGGGGGGGGGGGGGGCCCCACATTATTCGACTGATGGAGAGAAATTGAGGGAGAAGAGAAACATTGGAACACTAGTCAGTACCAGTGCACAAAAGTGTATTTGCTTTGGAAGAATAAATCACCTCTAAAGTGTGTGTCCTACGTGTGGATGTGGCCCAGGGGCGGACTGACAACTCATGGGGCCCCCGGGCAATAGGAGATTATGGGGCCCTGGGCAGTAGGAGATTATGGGGCCCCCGGGCAGTAGGAGATTATGGGGCCTCCGGGCTGTAGTGAAGTAATGTATATAGTGTCCAGTAGATAATTGATATTTAGGTATTAGTATGATGACTATAAGTTATGTTCCGCAGCAACACCCAAGTTGTCCAGAGAGTGCAATTTATTTGACTTCCAACACAGAACGAAGTCCAAAGTACACAGATGATACGAATCCAACTGAGTACATATAATTCAAAGTCCCATTTGACTAGATCAATTCTAGACCTGTGCCTTCATATTCATACAGAATATTCTGAGAAAGACTAGACTGACCTCCAGAATTATATTGCCTATCCACTGAATGGCCAAGCAATTTGAATGGCCATCTTTGATCTACATTGTGTCTCCCAGAGTGACAGACAATGACCCTAGTAGCTATCACTTCAGTCATCACATGCCCTAATTTGCATTCTTGCATAACATCAACAAGTCTTCTTTGATATGTGCAATTAGATTACAGATACCAAATGTGGCCTAAGCACATCAGAGTCATTATCTGTCCACTTTGATATGTGTAGTAAATCTTGTTTGGCACCTAACCCCTTTGGTCAACAAACACCCTTTGATGTATAACCTTGCATGCCTGTATGTCACACATATATATTGTGCTATACATATAGCACAATACATAAACTACATACATACATATATATATATATATACTAATATTACAACATGGGCAATAGGAGATTATGGGGCACCCGGGCAATAGGAGTTTATCGGGCCCCCAGGCAATAGATTATGGGCCCATACATTATACACACACACACATAGAGTATACATACACAATATACACATACAGACACACATAATACACACACATAGAATACACAGTATACACATACAGACACACAATATACACACACAATATACACACACATAGAATACACATACACACACCGAAAGGGTACTTTTTTTTAAAACACAGATTTTTACATACTGCCCCTCGTTTTACTGAGGCTGGCAACCCTGATGGGGCCCCCTAGTGGCATGGGGCCCTCGGGCAGTGCACGAGTGGTCAGTCCACCCCTGATGTGGCTGCATTTTTTAAAGCTATTAGAATAGTTTTTAACATTTTAGTATGGGGTGCCTTAAGACTGTCCATAATTTTAAAGGGTGCCTTGAGGTTGTCTATAATTTTAAAGGGTGCCTTAACTTAAAAAAGGTTGCGAAACTCTGATGTAACTTACTATAATCTGCATTACAGGAAGAAGCTGGCACAGCGTCTCCAGGATGCTGAAGAACAAATTGAGGCAGTCAATTCCAAATGTTCCTCTCTGGAAAAGACCAAACAGAGACTTCAAAATGAAGTGGAGGATCTCATGGTGGATGTAGAACGTTCCAACTCAGCATGTGCTGCTCTGGATAAGAAACAGAAGAACTTTGATAGGGTTTGTCTTTGATATAGAAGATTCCTTTAACACTGTAGCTGTTGACTTTTAATAAGTACATTTACCTGTCCAGGGAGCCCGCAATGTTGCCCCCCCCCCCCCCAGGCCGATCCATCCATCAGATCGGGCGCTATTTAAATAAGGGAAACCGGCAGTAAGGGCTTCGGGTTTCAACACCGGTTTCCTACTGCACGATGCGCGAGTCGCGCGGCGCTTCCTGAATGGCCCCGTCATCTTCTGGGACACACACAGGTCCCAGAAGTGAAATACAGGAAATGACACCCTGGGCCGTGGTGATGCTGGGGCAGAAGTACACAAGGTACTTCAATAAAGGTAGGAAGGAGTAATAAAAAAAAAAAACAATAGCCAAAAACTAGTGGTGGAGGAGTAGGCTTTCCTTTAGATTGCTTTCACACTGAAAGCGCCCGGGTGTCGGCGGTAAAATGCTGCTATCTTTAGCGGCGCTTTACCTTAATTTTTTGCTTTTCGGTCGCTAGCCATTCGCTTTTAACCCCTCTAGCGGCCGAAAAAGGGTTAAAAGCACTACAGCGTTTTTTTTGCCGGCGGTGCTGCCCATTGATTTCAATGGGCAGGGGCGCTTTAGGAGCTGCTGGAAGGACTTTTTTGACGCACTGCCAAGCCAGAGCACCGCTCCAGTGTGAAAGCCCTCAGGCTTTCACACTGGAGTGAATGGAACTGCTCTTTCAGGGCACTTTGCAGGTGCTGTTTTTAACACTATAGCGCCTGCAAAGCGCCTCAATGTGAAAGGGGTCTAATGATCTAATTTAAAAAGTGGGCGGAACTCCGCTTTAAGAGGTTATTACAATCAATACTCGGGTTATAACTAAAAATATGGATCTCAGGACCATGTTCCATTTTCTTATTGCAACAGGTGCTGGCTGAATGGAAACAGAAGTATGAGGAGAGTCAGGCTGAATTGGAAGCTTCTCAGAAAGAATGCAGGTCTCTAAGCACTGAAATTTTCAAGCTGAAGAATTCATATGAAGAGGCATTAGACCAATTGGAGACCATCAAGAGAGAAAACAAGAACCTTCAACGTAAGCATATTCTTTGTTTTAAAAGTGTGGCGCTACCCCCGAAAGAGCTGCTGGACATTGCCCAGGTTCTTTTCCCAGCAGATTGACCCACACCCAGGCACCCAATCGCAGTCACTCTTTGCCTCAATACCCAGTCTAGGGGTGTTCTTTTTTGTTGTTTTTATTTTTGGATTAACTAGGAAAGGGTTAAGAGAACTGAGTGGGATACTCCAAAAAAAGAGAACGATGTACAGGTTCATCGCACAAGCAAACTATGGACTTGGCTTTGTAGTAGAAGCAGTTAAAAACTTTCTGTAGTGCAACAAGAGCAGAGTCCCTTCACAAAGAACTACGTAGATTAAACTCTGCAGGACCCGAGCCGATGGCCCCTTTAAACAAACACACAACTGACTCTCTAGCACCAGAGTGGTGGCAGCAGCTCAAAGTCTCTAATGCCTCGTACACACGGCCGGGCTTTCCATCGGGAAAAGCTCCGTTGGAATTTTCAACAGAAAAATAGAGAACCTGCTCTCTATCTAAGTCCGTCGGAAATTCCGACAGAAAAAGTCAGATGGGGCATACACACGGTCGGAATATCCGACGAAAAGCTCACATCTGATTTTTTATGTCGGAAATTCTGACCGCGTGTACTCTCACAGCAGTCTGTATTTACAAATGTCCAGGGAAAATTGGCAGCCTCCTGTAATACCACACTAAATCTTTAGATGATACCCTTCAGTCAGTTCTCTGTAGCTTTAGCAACCAGGCCCCCAGGTTGCCCATCCAAGGCCTCACAAACTGTTCTGTCTCTAGGGCAGATAGCTAAACCTTCTTGTCCCATAAACTTCAGATACCATATTTCCTTGATCTCAGTTTTATTAGAACAAGCCAGGTGAAACTACAAAATAACAAAAATAGACCTCAATAAGTATATTATTGCATACAACACAGCATACATTACAGAAACAATGATCTACAATACAGGATGTGATAATAAAAACATATTTTTTAAGTTCTCTAAGGGGTGATGATGATAGATTGAACTAGACATTTCTTGCTTCCTGCAGTGTCTTCTCAAAGTATGGTGGCTGTTTTCACTTCCTGTGAAGATTCTACCAAGAATTCCCTGCTTACTAACAACTTACCGTATGTATCGGGGTATTGCGCGCTCCCGCGTATAGCGCGCACCCCTAAAGTTGCCCCTAAATTCCTGTAAAAAAAATTGTTATAACATTTTATTACTTACAGTTTTGGTGTCTTGCCCGGCGTCCATCGTCTGGACCGGCGTCCGTCTGCGGCCTCGGTGGTGTCCTCCTGGCTTCTCCAGCGCTGTCTCGAGTCGAATCCCCGCTTCCTGCGCTCAGTTTGAATGCCTCCGCCGACATATACCGAGTGCAGTACACTCGGGTACATTCGGCCAGGCTCGGCTTCGCTCGTGCTCACGATCTGTGACGTTTATGCGTGAGCACGAGCGAAGCTGAGCCTAGCCGAATGTACCCGAGTGTACTGCACCCGGTATATGTCGGCGGCTCACTTCGAACTGAGCGCGGGAAGCGGGTATCGGCGTATATCGCGCACCCACGATTTTCCCACCAAGATGTGTTCCTCTCCTGGTGGCCATACCTCTTGTCATGTGACTGCAGTCAGCTGACACCTGTGAGGGCGGGGGCCTTCTGTACCACAGACACTGATTGGCTAGGACACGGTGCAGCCTCTGCTATCTCTGTAGCATCCCTCTCAGCATTCTGTGTAGGCGGCACCTGGCGAGTCGGAGCGGTTCATCTTTTTTTAAGGGGGGGATGGAATTTCACAACTCAGTCCAGTCCATCCCTGCCTAGGACAAAAAAGTTTTTCCGGGAAACTACCCAGGACTTCCATAGCCTGGGAATGTCCCAGCAAAATTGTGACTGTTGGCAAGTATGTCCTGGAAAGTGCCTTGCTGCCCAGCCACTCATGAGTGCCCCCTTCAGATGGCGCCCATGGCACTTGCCATATCTGCCATACCCTAGATATGCACTGTATGCCAGGGCTGTATAAATGTTCATACTGCTATTTGCATGGCTCCACACCTATGTTCCAGAAGATTCTCCTGCTCTGTGGAAAACAGAAGAAACAAGCAAACCCAGTGGCAGCTGAAACGCTGAGCAGACCTAACTAATCACATGCAGCTGCACTGATTACAGTGACTACTAGTGTTGCTCACGAATATTCGTATTGCGAATATTCGGCTCGAATATGGCATATTCGAGTATTCGCGATATATTCCGAATTTCGCGGTGAATATTCGCTATTTCGAATATTCGTATTTTTTCAATTTTTTTTTTAGAACAGATCACATCCTAGAGATCCCCATCGACGTCTAAAAGCATTGCTGGTATGATTAGAGACCTTGGGCCGAGTAGCTGCAGCGATCAATTTATATTGCCGATAAATCGCAATGCGATTATTCGGCAATAGCGATATCGCGCGATTATTTTCGAGAAATTCGCAATATTGTTTTTAGCTAAAATAACACATATATTCGATTTCAGAGTGTTACTGTCGAAATTCCGCAATAAATTTCTCATTCGCATTTTTGCGAAATTACGATAAAATATCAAGAATATTCTGAGCCAATCAGAGTGCTCCATTCCGCATTTCTCGAATATTCGCAATTATTTTGTATTGTAATATATCAAGAATATTCTGAGCCAATCAGAGTGCTTCTTCCGCATTTGCCGAATATTCGCAATTATTTTGTATTGTAATATATCACGAATATTCTGAGCCAATCAGAGTGCTCCATTCCGCATTTCTCGAATATTTGCAATTATTTTGTATTGTAATATATCACGAATATTCTGAGCCAATCAGAGTGCTCCATTCCGCATTTCTCGAATATTCGCAATTATTTTGTATTATAAAATATCACGAATTCTTATGCTCCATTATACGGCTGCGTCCGTGTTCATGCAATCTCTCCTCAATGTGTCATCTATACTGTAATTACATGAAATCTTAATAAAAACCTTTACAACGATAAAATATCACGAATATTCTGAGCCAATCAGACTGCTTCTTTCGCATTTCTCGAATATTCGCAATTATTTTGTATTGTAATATATCACGAATATTCTGAGCCAATCAGAGTGCTCCATTCCGCATTTCTCGAAATTTCGCATTCGCATTCGCTATAGCGAAAATTCGCAATCATTTCATTTCCAAAAAATATCACGAATATTCGTATTTAGCGAATATATCTCGAATATTCGACTATATATTCGAGATATATCACAAAATCGAATATGGCATATTCTGCTCAACACTAGTGACTACCAGCTAAATTTACCTAACACAGCAATTGCAGTCACCAAATCTACCTCATCTTAGCACTTATCTAGGAGGGTGCTACAAAAACATCATATTTTTTCTCCAAATAACTAGTTCACATCATTTCTGAAGTTACACGCTTGTTGAATCTAATTTTGTGTTTCAAAAATACTTTCTTCAGAGGAGATTTCAGACCTGACAGAACAGATTTCAGAATCAAGTAAAACCATTCACGAGTTGGAAAAGGCCAAGAAACAGGTTGAACAGGAGAGGTCCGACTTCCAAGCAGCCCTTGAAGAAGCAGAGGCATCTCTGGAGCATGAAGAGGCCAAAATTCTGCGCGTACAACTTGAGCTGACCCAGGTTAAGTCTGACATTGACAGGAAAATAGCCGAAAAAGATGAAGAGATAGACCAGATTAAGAGGAACAGCCAAAGAGCCCTGGAATCCTTGCAGAGCTCTTTGGATTCTGAGATCAGAAGCAGGAATGATGCTCTGAGACTGAAGAAGAAGATGGAGGGAGATCTCAATGAGATGGAGATCCAACTCAGCCATGCCAACCGACAGGCAGCTGAGGCCCAAAAGCAACTTAGGAATGTTCAGGCACAATTCAAGGTACAGTTACTGAAGATTCTAGTTGGCCTGAATTAAACAAAACTATAAGGTATTCCATTGGGTCTAACCTTTCACATTGTACCTACTTAGGATGCCCAACTGCATCTTGATGATGCTCTTAGAGGAATCGAAGATCTTAAAGAACAGCTGGCTATTTCTGAAAGACGAGGCAATCTCTTGACTGCAGAGATTGAAGAGATGAGGTCTGCCCTGGAACAGACAGATCGTGCGCGGAAGGTGGCTGAGCAAGAGCTGCTCGATGTCACAGAGCGTGTCCAACTTCTTCACACCCAGGTGAGGAAGATAGTTTCCTTGGACCTTTTTGTTTTAGTCTTTATCCACAGTAGGGCCACCATCAGGGGGGTACAGGCAGTATACCTGTAAGGGGCCCCCTTTTTTCTTTTTTTTTGGGGGGGCCCAGGTGGCAACCCCCCTTTCTTTTTATTTGTTTTTTTAAAAAATCATTTTTTTTTATATATTCTTTTTTATTTATTTTTTATCTTTATTAAAGGGCCCAGAGGTCCCCATTGGCCTGGAGGTTCCCAGGGCCCCTGATGGCAACCCCCCTTTTTTATATATAAAAACACATTTGATTTTCTTTATATATATATTTAATTGTTTTTATTAAAGGACCCAGAGGTCCCCAGGGCCCTGGATGGCAACCCCCCTTTTATTTTTTTATACAAATATTTTTTTTTTTGTAATGGGCCCTGAGGTCCCCAGGGCAACACCCCCCAATTCGTGGCACCCCTCCGCTTCACACCCCCACCCCCAATTATCTCAATTTGTGGCGGCCCCCCCCCCATGGGTTCTCTGCTCCAGGGGGCCCATGCCTAAAGCTGTGTAAGGGGCCCCATAATTCCTGATGGCGGCCCTGATCCACAGTGATAGATGTGATAATTGCTTGTTATTTTTTTTTTTCCTTCAGAACACCAGCCTTATCAACACAAAGAAGAAGCTTGAATCTGATGTCTCACAATTGCAATCTGAAATGGAAGAAGCCATTCAAGAGTCCAGGAATGCAGATGAAAAAGCAAAGAAAGCAATCACTGATGTAAGTCTTACAGGACAGAAACAGACATAACACTTACCCGGTTCCCAACCGGCTCCTGTACATATTAGAGTGACCACGTGTCCCGGATTGCCTGGGACAGTCCCGCATTTTGCAGGTCTGTCCCGGGCACATTAATTCCAGGACAATACAGTGTCCCGGAATGAAACTAACACAGCCAGCCCCCGGGCCAATCTAATGCCCCCAAAAAAGGCCGCCACATCACCGCTATATTCACTGACAATACTTGTCCTGGTCAGGAATGCCTGGAGGAGCACAGTCCTGCCCCCTGCTTGTGATTGGAGAAAACATAAATCCCGCCTCTTGTGTCCAATCACTGTGCTGTGATTCATTACAGCACACACTGATTTTTGGGAAGGGAGGGTGTCCCTGAATGGTAGTTTGGAAATGTGGTCACCATAGTACATATACGTCGGCAGAATGGCATGCCGGGGCAAAGTAACGTATATATATATGTCACTTTGAAATTCCCGCCGTGCGCAAGCTCCGTGACCGTGTCCGCCGGACCTGCGGACTCAATGTCCGCTGGTGTCCCGCGATTGGGTCACAGAGCTGCAGAACGGGGAGAGGCCAGTGTAAACAAGCATCTCCCTTTTCTGCCTAGTGACACTGTCACTGATCGTCTGTTCCCTCTCATTGGGAACAGTGATCAGTGATGTGTCACTCGTAGCCACGCCCCTAAAAGTTAGAATCACTCCCTAGGACACACTTAACCCCTTCTGTGCCCCTACAGGTTAACCCCTTCACTGCCAGTGACATTTATACAGTAATCGGTGCATTTTTATAGCACTAATCGCTGCATAAATGACAATGGTCCCAAATTGGTGTCAAAAGTGTCCGATGTGTCCGCCATAATGTTACAGTCACGATAAAAATCGCTGATCGTCACCATTACTAGTAAAAAAAAAAAATATTAATAAAAATGCTATAAAACTATTCCCTATTTTGTGGATGCTATAACTTTTGCGCAAATCATTCAATAAACGCACATTGCGATTTTTTTACCAAAAATATATAGAAGAATACGTATCGGCCTAAACTGAGAAAAACATTTTTTTTAAATATTTTTTGTGGATATTTATTATAGCAAACAGTAAAAAATATTGAATTTTTTTCCAAATTGACACTCTATTTTTGTTTATACCGCAAAAAAAAAAACCTGAAGAGGTGATCAAATACCTCCAAAAGAAAACTCTATTTGTGGGGAAAAAAGAACCTCAATCTTGTTTGGGAGCCACGTCACACGGCCGCGCAATTGTCAGTTAAACCGACGCAGTGCAGAATCGCAAAAAATGCTCTGGTCTTTGGCCAGCGAAATGGTCCGGGGCTGAAGTGGTTAAATAGTTAACATTTTGTCCTTGTAATTCAAATTTATTAAATACATAGGCTGCCATGATGGCTGAAGAGCTGAAGAAAGAACAGGACACCAGCGCTCACCTTGAGAGGATGAAGAAGAACCTTGAACAGTCAGTGAAGGACCTTCAACATCGTCTGGATGAGGCTGAGCAGCTGGCCTTGAAAGGTGGCAAGAAGCAACTCCAGAAACTGGAGGCTAGAGTAAGTTTTCTTAAATTACGTGTTCCTGTAAGCAGGGCCGATCCTAGGGTCACAACGCCTGGGTGCAGAAATAATTCTGGCGCCCCCACATGGGCGTGGTCGTCTTACCAACTCCTCCCCTTTACAAATGTTTCTATGGCAACAACTCAAACACAGAGATGCTCCCCTAACATGGACAAGGAGAACACGTCAGACACGGACCGCTCCCTAACGACGTCACTGCACGGCTGGTCTCTCTCCACACAGAGACAGTCGCTGCTTCAGTCTCCTCCTCTGACAGGAGGAGGGAGGGGGGAGGGGCTTGGGCAGGAAACCGATGGAGAGAGCTGCCTCTGGACACGTACAAGGAGAGGAGGAGGGAGGGGAGCACTCTGCCGCTTCAGTGCCCCTATCTCTGTGGCGCCTGGGTGCACTGAACCCCGCGCACCTGCCTAGGATCAGCCCTGCCTGTAAGAAAAAAATATTTTATTATTGACAGAAGGTAAAAACTGGTTTTATTATAATTTAGACCTAAAACTCTATTTCACGCTACTCTACAGGTACGTGAGTTGGAAAATGAACTTGATGCTGAACAGAGGAGAAGCTCAGATGCCATCAAGGGTGTGCGCAAGTACGAGAGGAGAGTCAAGGAGCTGTCATACCAGGTTTGTAGAATTAATCACCAGATATTGATAAATTGGTGGGAAACTTACAGACTGAAGTAGATAACAAGAGAACATACAGTACCCTATATACACAATTTAGTTGGAGGAAAAAGTAATTTCTGGAACACATTGTTTTTTTCCTAATATAAAATGTCAAAGAATCCAGAAGCCAAATACATTTGATTTCCTGGCTTTCTTTCAAAAATCTGGTTAGATTTAGCATCAACGCTGTATCCTTGCCTAGGCCAACAAGGCCCATGCCTAGGGCAGCACCGAAAGAGACCCCGCCAGCTTGGGCTACACTAGTCTTATGGGGCGGACTGGGCAGAGAGGCAAATTAGTCTAGCGCCCGCATAAAGTGGCTGCACTGCTTCCGGTATGCGGGCGGCCAGCATTCTGCAACTGTGTGTGGGGGAGTGGGGGGTGGGGGGGGGGGTTCGGTGCTTCTAATTTTGACTGTCCTATCACCCTGGACCACAAACCTTACTCATTGTGCTATGTTTTTTTTTGGGCAGAGAGGCAAATTAGTCTAGCGCCCCCATAAAGCAGCCGCACTGCTTCCGGTATGTGGGCGACCAGTATTCTTCAACTGTGGGTGGGGCTTCTAATTTTGACTGTCCTATCATCCAGGACCACAAACCTTACCCATTGTGCTATATATTTTTTGCTGCACCATTGGCATGGTTATATCTTCTTAGTCCTATCCATAAAATCAGAATTTTTTTTGCCAGAACTATAGGAACATTGTTTCATTTTTGGATAGAGTAAGAGAGGTTTATAGCCTGTTTATTTTTTGCCATCCCTGTCCCATAGCAGAGATTTCTCTTCACTTCCTGCCCCATAGCCAAACAGGAAGTGAGAGGAAATCTATGCAAATTAAGGGACTTTATTGCCTCCCCCAGGCCCTCAGAACTAGCGTCCCCACTCAAAATGTTCAGGGCTGGTCTTAAACAGCAAGGGGTGTGGCCTTGACAGGAAGGGGTGGGTCATATTTAAATTTAGTCAGGCCTAGGGCAGCACAAAACCTAAATACACCACTGTTTAGCATGCAAATTAGTTCACTTCCTAAAATGTCTAATTGTATCTAACATATTACAGTCTGAAGAAGACAGGAAGAACGTGTTGAGGCTCCAAGATTTGGTTGACAAGCTGCAGATGAAAGTCAAGTCTTACAAGAGACAATCAGAGGAAGTTGTAAGTATACTGAGACTAGTCTACAATTGATTTGATGCTCACCGATACGTACTATAAAACACAGAGAAGAGACAAATTCTAAAAGTGGCTTATGATTATTTTCAGGAGGAACAAGCTACCGTCCACCTTGCCCGATTTAGGAAGACTCAGCTGGAGCTGGAGGAGGCCGAGGAACGTGCTGACGTTGCAGAGTCTCAGGTCAACAAGCTCAGAGTCAGGAGCCGAGAAATTATCAAGGTGAGGACTTCAGATTGGTGCTTTCTGGTGTTCTCCAGTCATATTTGAATGTGTAGCGTATAAATGCATAGAGCAGGGGTCTCGAAACTTTTCAAACAAAGGGCCAGTTTTTTGTCCTCAAGACTTTAGGAGGGTCGAATTGTGGCCAGCGGAGAGACCAGATGTCTCGGGCCAAGTATCAGTGACAATAAATATGGTCTCACGGTTGGCCTCAGTAGTAGGAGGAGTAGTGTCCCTATTAGTAGGAGGAATAGTATCCCATCATTGGTATCAGAGGAAGAAATAGTGCCCCCTTGTTTGCGTCAGTGGGAGGATTAGTGCCTCATATCAGTTGGAGGAATAGTACCTCAAGGGCCGGATAAAGGCTAGTAAAGGGCCACATCTGGCCCTCGGGCAGCAGTTTGGAGACTGCTGGCATAGAGCATCTTCATCCTGAAAATACCATAATTTGGAATTATGTGGTCCCCTCCAGGGCCGTCTTAATAGCATCATGGGCCCCTGGGCAAAGTAATGCACTGGGGCCCCTGCCAGCCAGTCCCAATTTACGCACCTACTCTCAAGAATTAAAGTAGAATTTTTTAGGTTTTTGATTTTCTTTTCTCAATATCACCAGAAATTCTTGATCCATCCAATGTCATTCTGGGGATAAGGAAGGAGTTTTTTCTTCCCCACTCGCACAGCTTAGTAGAAAGAGTGACTGTCCCGGCAAATCCAGGACAGTTTGCAAGTATTATGTAAGGCAAGATCATGGGGCTCCTGGGGAGTGAATTAAGTTAAAAAGTTTAAGAAAGGCTGTTTTCGGCATTGTGTGGCAGAAGGGAGATGTCTAGGCATCCTACATGGAGGTGGGGGTGAACGGGGAGGTTTCGAATGATTATTCATAGACCAATGAGGAGTCTGGAGCAGGGCTGGACTGGGACAAAAATTTGGCCCTGGACTTCATCCAGACTGGCCCACTTTGACAGGTCCCTCCTATGGCAGCCGGACAACTCCCCCGCCCCCTCCCCCCCAGCCACCCAAGCCCTCACTACTTTATTAGAGTAGAATGGCTGGTACTGGTACTCTTATAGGCAGTACCAGCGGGAAATCTAGACATTATTTCACCCGGGGGAAAAGAATCCGTTCGGGGCCCCCCCATGGGACAAGATTAGGCAAAAGTGAGAAACTCCCAGGCCATAGCTGTTGAGTCAGCTGTCTGTTCCCTCCCCCGTGCTCCTTCTGGTCCCCCCCATGCTCCTCTGTCATCCCCCATGCTCTTCTGTCGTCCCCCCTGCTCCTCTGGTCCTCCCCCTGCTTCTCTGTTCCCCCCTAGGTGAGCACTGCGGGGAGGGAGATGAGGTGAGTGCTGCGGGGAGGGAGAGACGGAGGAGCGGAGGGGGGCGGCGGTCCGCTGTCACTGAAGCCGGCCCACTGAGCCATCGGCCTACCGGGAAACTCCCAGTAGTCCCAATAGTCAGTCCATCCCTGGTCTGGAGGCAGCAAGAAAACCGAAAACTCTATTGCAGATTATCTGTATTTAATGCGCAGCATCCAACTAATGTTTTTTTTTTTTTATCTTATCTTTGCAGAAATCAGAGGAGTGAAGAGATCAAGGAACACTTTGCAGAAGTTCATACAATATGGACTTTTATGTAATTAAAACTGTTCGTATGTAATTAGTACGTGTAGCTCTAGGTGCAAATAAAACATAAAACCAAAAAAAAAATCTCCATGTGTTGTATTTCTTTTCATTAGTATATAGTACTACTGGGGAATGCTGATGTGATTTGTCACAAGGTCTATCTTCACTGGCCACATGCTTGTCATAGAAGACAATAAAGACTCCAAAGGGACAGGACTTTTCAGAATAGCTCTCAACTGTCCCTGATTTCGAGGGACTGTCCTTGATTTGGAGCAATGTCCCTCTGTCCCTCTTTGCTCCTCATTTGTCCCTTATTGTGGTCCGATCTATAGAGTTGTATAGAAAATGCACTATTTATCTTTCAAAAAGTGTTTCCCAGTGCTAAACCTTTCACCCAATTTCTAAATTGATGCATTTGTAAGCAACGCTGTATCCTGGCCTAGGCCAACAAGGCCCAGGCCTAGGGCAGCAGTTTGCAGGGCGGCAGCACGCTGGAGTCCCAGCCGGCTTGCTCTACACTGTTAGTGTAATGCAAGCTGCTTCTAATTTTGACTGTCCTATCATCCTGGACCACAAACCTTCCTCACTGTGCTATATGTTTTCTGCTGCACCATTGGCATGGTTATATCTTCTTAGTCCTCTCCATAAAATTATCAGAAACTTGTGTTTAAAGTAGAACTTTAGACAATACTTTTTTTCCCATTTTGGATAGAGTAAGGGAGGGTTATAGCCCCTGTCAGTAAATTTTTTTGCCATCCCTGTCCCATTGCAGAGATTTCACTTCCTGCCCCATAGCCAAACAGGAAGTGAGAGGAAATCTATGCAAATGAAGGGAATCCAATACCCTAAGAACTAGTGTCCCCACTTGAAAAGTTCAGGGTGGGTCTTAAACAGAAAGGGGTGTGACCTTGACAGGAAGGGTGGGTCATATTCAAATTAGAGGGTGCAAAAGTCTAGTCAGGCCTAAGGCAGCACAAAACCTAAATACCCTACTGTTTGTAAGTTTCAAAAGCCAATATAAAAGGAATAGTGGTACAAAAAAAGCACTTCTGGGTTTAACTGATCATTTTTTGTATAATTCTCCTTTAAGGGGCGTGGCAAGGGGTGTGTCCTACGCCTACATACTTTTGCTGATAGGTTCCCCTCATAGTATGATAGTTGGTAAGGTTGAAAAAAGACACTAGTCCATCCAGTTCATCCTGTGAAGGTGTATGTGTGTCAATGTCGATAATCATTTTTCATATCCCTGTATGTTGTGTTCACTAAGATGCACGTCTAAGAGTCTTTTAAAACTATCAAAACTCCCCATTGACACCACCAATTGTGGAAGAGTGTTCCACATCCATATAGCCCTGACAGTGAAGAGCCCCCTGCGCAGCTTAAAGGAGTTGTAAAGACAGAAGTTTTTTTTAATCTTAAGATAAAAAAGCTTCTGTGTGTAGCAGCCCCCCCCAGCACCCCCAATTACCTACCTGAGCCCCTTCTGTCTCCAGGGATGCCAACGTCCTCAGCCATCCAGTACATTCCTGCTGATTTTCTGATACAGAGCAGCGGAACCATCCCGCGCCTGTTAATCAAAGTTAATCAGCCAATCAGGGGAGAGAGGGGCGGGGCCAGGTCGGGGCTCCATGTCTGAATGGATACACGGAGCTTTGACTTGGCTTGGGTTCTCCCTGTAGCAAGCTGCTGGCTGAGGGGCACTCAAAGAAAGGAGGGGCCAGGAGCAGCAAAGAGGGACATGAGAAGAGAAGGATCTGGGCTGTGCCAAAAAGAAATCCCCATATATTCAGCAAATAGAAAAAGCACAATAAAGCAAAACAACATCCCAATCCAGCAAAGCAATTTTACCATATAGCAAAGAGACAGCTCAATCCAGAAAATAGACATACCTATATATTTATCAAAGAGACATCCTCATATATTTAGCTAAGAGACATTCCATTATATTCAGCAAAGTGACATCCCAATCCAGCAAAGAAATATCCCCATATAGCAAAGAGATTGCCCAATCCAGCAAAGAGACATCCCCATATATGTCCCCTGAAGTTTTAGTCCTGTGCTGTGCTGATATCTCAGTGTGAAGTGCTGCTACTAATGCTGCCCAGCTCTGCCCTATTGTTGCGTACAGGTGACTCACCTGCAGATGCTGTGTTTACATGTAAATAACCGTCATTTATATGTAAATAACAGGATAATTCATATGTAAATTGTGGCAGCATTCATATGTAAATAGCCAAGGCCAGCGGCATTCATATGTAAATAAAGGCGGCATTCATATGTATATCATGCCTGTAACTGTCAGGGGTTAACGCTGTTTACGATATTCCATTCCACCAACCCAAGACAGCTTATTCGACACTCCCTAATCCTGCAGACAGGACCCATTGGATTTCCCCCCAGAATAACGAGACACAAAGCTCTGTCTCTGGTTCCAAATGGATAGATCCTTTAATGGTAAACTCAGGCTTGTTATATACAGTTAGAAGCCCCAAGAAACAATTGCTTAACTCCACCCACAACATGACACAATGGGTGCTCAATACACATTCCTTTAGATAATGACATTCAGATAATCTAGATGCACTAATTACTAAGTCAGACATTCTGACTCTGCGATAAGCTATTCTCACCTGTTACACAATACACATTCCTTTAGTAAACATAAGTCAGACGTCTGACCTTTAGAGGGTGCCAAGTCACATTCCACATCTATTATTAATAGAACTTTCACACAATACAGTGTCATTAGCATCACACAATAGACAATTAAATATCTTAGCAGCCAGACTCAATGAACATCTCAACAGTATGTGTCCCCACATGAATGAATACTGTCCTATTGACCTGTCGGGGTCAGAATAAACCACTTGTAATATTTCAAGATATCCTGCAATACATGAATTATCATTACTGTCCCATCTCATGTAATCGGAGATATCATTTCTCAGTCATCCTATTCCCCTATTGGACATAGGATGACCCTAGACACAAGAGTCATTGATAAAGCTGGCACAGAAGAACCCCCAATCCTTCAAAAGTCTCTGGGTATCACGGGCCATTCCGTTACAATGCCCCTCTGCAGTGAAGAGATGATGTGCGGTAACCTTTAGCAATCAATTAGTGAGCAGTATTACTGTACAGTAATCTCTAGCAACCAATCAACAAGAAGAAATCATGTGCTGTAACCTCTAGCAACTCATCGGTGAGCTGTAATGTGTGCTGTAACCTCTAGCAACCATTCAGTAAGTGGTAATGATATGCTGTAACCTCTGGAAACCAATCGCAGTCACTGTCTGATCTAATACAGTAAACCGATTTTAAGTCTAGCTGATATTTATTGTATGTCTCAGAGAAGGTGGAGAGCAACATTGCATGGGGGGGGGGGGATTGCATGGGGGGGGGATTTTTTTGCCCAGGGTCCAATCAACAATGCAACAGCCTTGCAGCAAAGAGAGATCCCCATATATTCAGCAAAGAGACATCCAAATCAAGCAAAGAAACATCCCAATCAAGCAAAGAGACATCCTAATCCAGCAAATAGACATCCCAATCAAGCAAAGACACATCCCAAGCAAGCAAAGACACATCCCAATCAAGCAAAGACACATCCCAATCCAGCAAAGAGAGATCCCTATATATTCAGAAAAGATATATCCTATTTTTAGCTAAGAGACATCCCCCATATTCAATCCAATCCAGCAAAGAGATGGCCCAAACTAGCAGAGACATCCTCATAATGGGCACAGCAGGTGTACAGACCCATGAACTCGGCGCAGGGATGGTGGGAAGCCCTCATAATGGGCACAGCAGGTGTACAAACCCGTGAACTCAGCACAGGGATGGTGGGAAGCCCTCATAATGGGCACAGCAGGTGTACAGACCCGGGAACTCAGTGCAGAGATGGTGGGAAGCCCTCATAATGGGCACAGCAGGTGTACAAACCCATGAACTCAGCACAGGGATGGTGGGAACCCCTCATAATGGGCACAGCAGGTGTACAGACCCGGGAACTCAGTGCAGAGATGGTGGGAAGCCCTCATAATGAGCACAGCAGGTGTACAGACCTTTGAACTCGAAAATAGTAGAAACCCTTCATAATGGGTACAGCAGATGTTCAGGCATGTGAACTCAGTGCAGAGATCATTGACGACCCCTTACAATGGGCTCAGCGGAGGTAAAACATTGGGAATTCAGTGCAGGAATACCGGGAACCCCCCCCACATTGGGCAAAGTAGGTGTTGAGAGATGGAAACTCTGCACAGGGATGGTGGGAACCCCTTATAATGGGCACAGCAGGTGTGCACCAAATACAGTTCCTGATAGATGGAAGAAGATGGTTGAATTGTTGAACATTCCATCACCCACCAAATATCAGTTCGGGGTGGACCGACCCTATAAATGCTTTTAGTGGGCCAGATTCAGGTAGCTTAGCGCAACTTTAGGCGGGCGTAGTGTATCGAATATACGCTACGCCAAAGCAACTTAGAGAGGCAAATGCTGTATTCTCAAAGCACTTGCTCCGTAAGTTGCGGCGGGTAGCGTAAATTGGCAGGCGTAAGCCCGCCAAATTCAAAGTAGGAAGGAGGTGGGCGTCATCTATTTAAATTAAGCGTGACCCCATGTAAATGAATGGGCGGTCGAACTGGGCATGCGCGCGCATGCTCAGATTTACATTGCATAAACTCCATAAAATAGGTTGGCGTAAATGCCTATGACGTGAACGTAACTTATGCACAGCCCTATTCACGTAGTACTACGTAAACGGCATACACGACGTAAAATTCAACAGCGTCGTTCCCTGGCCCATACCTTTGCATTAGCTGTGCCTGCTATATGAGGGTTAACTTTACGCCGTACGTAAGACTTACGCAAATCGCGTATTTGAGGCGGCCGGGCGCATCTACGTTTGTGAATCGGCATATCTTACTCATTTGCATATTTGTAATGGGATCGCCGAATGGCTGAAGCCATGTTTTTCGGCGTATCTCGCTTTGTGAATCGGCGCAAAGATGCGACAGCGCACATTTAAAATTACGGTGGCGTATCTGGAGATACGCCAGCGTACATCTTTTATGAATCTGGCCCAGTATGTTTTGCAGCCAAGTAATGTCTTTCCTTAGTCGTTCCAGTGTGGCCCTTTGTAGAATAAATCCATGCAAGTTGGCTTTGAACTTCATTGGAGCTTGTCATGTTTATGCTACAATGAGTGAAGCCCAGTAGATGGCAGTAGAGCCACACAGCAAGACGGCCCGGGGGCCGGGTGGGGGGCGCTATAGAAATAAAATCTGATAAATGTAATCAAGTATACTAATATAATATATAAATACAATACTGTGTGTAATAAATAATAATAATAATAATAAATAATAATATTAAATAAAAGTAGTAAGTGTACAGTATGTAAGGTGCTGCATAAATTGTTGGCTCTATAGAATTAAATCGTATAAATGTAATGTAAAATAAAATAATAATAATAATAATAATAATAATAAATAAACATGATGAATGTAAAGTTAGTATGTAAGGTGCTATATAAATACATGAAAATAATAATAATAATGACACTGAATGATAATATAATATATTAACTCTCTCTCTCTCTCTCTCTCTCTCTCTCTCTCTCTCTCTCTCTCTCTCTCTCTCTCTCTCTCTCTCTATATATATATATATAGTATTAATATATTATATTATTATACATAATTACATTTATAAAATGTTATTTCTACAGAGCCTAAAATGTATGCAGCGCCCTACATACTGTACATTCATGTAATAAATATGTATAGTAAATAATAATAATAAATACAATTAGTAAATGTACAGTATGTAAGGTGCTGCATAAATTGTTGGCTCTATAGAACTAAAATTGTATAAATGTAATAATGTATAATAATATAATGATATAATAATAATAATAATAATAATAATAATAATAATAATAATAAAAAATAAACATGATGAATGTAAAGTAAGTATGTAAGGTGCTATATAAATACATGAAAAATAATAATAATGACACTGAATGATAATATAATATATTATTTCTACAGAGCCTACAATTTATGCAGCCCTATCTATCTATCTATCTATCTATCTATCTATCTATCTATCTATCTATCTATCTATCTATCTATCTATCTATCTATCTATCTATCTATCTATCTATCTATCTATCTATCTATCTATCTATCGATCTATCTATCTATCTATCTATCTATCTATCTATCTATCTATATATATATCTATATATTATACATATGCTATAGCTACAATATATTAGGTGCTGCCTAAATTGTTGGTGCTAAATAAATGAAAAATAATAAATATACTAATGTAAAATAATATACTAATGTAAAATAATATACTATATTGAATATATATATATATATATATATATATATATATATATATATATATATATATATATATATATATATATATATATATATATATAATATTAGTGTTTATTTCCAATCTGATTTTATTGTGAAGTTATAATACAAACACAAACAAATACAAATAAAGATACATTTGTACATACATAGATAATGCAGTTATTTAATCAAGCTGATCTCAAGTAAATTTTTCACACATAGCTCAAAGAACAAAATAAGACAAAACATAACACGACAATACATAACAGAACAAGACACACACACATATATATATATTTAATAATCATGAATGAAAATAATGAATATACCGTGTATAATGTGCTACATAAATTCTTGGCGCTGTGTTACAGTAACTTAATAATGAGGGCAATTTTTCTGGCACAAGAAGATCCAGGGTAGGTGAAAGCTTTTGTTCCCCTTAAAAACTACCAAAAACACCTTAATTTTGCCCAAATCACTCGTCCCTAAAACTGATACTATTAGAGTAATGAATACATCATAAAAATAAAATACAATGAAGTTATTATCCCTCCATAGACACACTGCTCATGCAACTCCCAATTTTTAGATACATTTAGATACATTTTTCTGCCACTCACCTACCCTCGGGGTAGCAGAGAGGACTCTCCTGTCCTCTCCAGACCTCTTATATATGCCCCCCCCCCCCTTCTCCTCCAACCAGCAGGATATAGAGTTCTATATTAGGTCACTAATATTGGCCCCTCTGGCCGGAGAATTGCAGATGGTGCTTTTTTTCCCGCCGTTGACCCCCCGAAGGATATGATTAGCTGCGGAGGGCCATATGGACAAATCATTTTTCTATCTGCATCATCTCAGTTTCAAGCAGGGCCGAATTTTCCCCTTCGTAGCCCCCCTCCCCCTCCCCCCCCCATCATCACCCAGCTCAGAGCTCAGGACTTGGCAGGCGCTCCGCTCATCTCTGGAATATTTCCCCTGTAATCATTTTCATTCCACAACCACTTCAGAAATGTTTTCATTTAATTCAATCGCTGTCTGAATGAAGACGAACAGAGAACACGTTACAATTCTCAGAACTACCAGGAGAAGAAGAATACTTTATTTTTTTTTAAGAAAGTGACAATTATTATCAGCTAGTGGACGTCCAATGAGATATAAAAATGACCGTCACATGGCTGAACATCGAGCTCCTTATTCTAGTGTAAAGAGCTGCCATTCTGTAAGCTCTTATGAGCAGGCAGGGCCGATCCTAGGGTCACAGACGCCTGGGTGCAGAAATATTTCTGGTGCCCCCACATGGGCATGGTCATCTTACTAAGTCCTCCCCTTTACAAATACAGAGATGCTCCCCTAGAAAGTCTTCATTAGTGTTCCCCATCAGAGTCCCCCCCAGCAGGTGTCCCTCATCAGAGTCCCCCCCCAGCAGGTGTCCCTCATCAGAGCCCCCCCAGCAGGTGTCCCCCATCAGAGCCCCCCCAGAAGGTGTCCCCCATCAGAGCCCCCCACGGCAGGTGTCCCCATCAGAGCCCCCCACATCAGGTGTCCCCATAGATCAGTACTTGTCCTATAGATCCATGTAGCTCAGGCGCACTGGGAGCAGAAGCACATTACAGGGGGGTGGGGCATACATGGCATCTTTGGTTACTTGGAGGGCATTTCTGGGAGTGCACGGGATGATTGGCAGCAGCTTCGGCCAACCCAGAAGCCTCTCATCACACCGCCTATAGGAAAAGAGCCGACACGCGCAGAGGGGGCGGGGCAGACAGGAGACTGCTCCATGCACACCAGACAGAATTAATTAGTGGAGTCTAGTATCGGAACGTGTTCCAGTACTAGGCTCCGCTGTGGTACCCAGCCTGGATTCCGGGGACAGCGGGAGGTATGCGCTCTTGTTAGTTGCCAGTGGAGAGAGCAAGCGGGATGGGGAACCGCAGCACCCACTACATGCGCTCCGCCTCTGGACACAGACAAGAAGGAGAGGGGGGAACTTTGGAGCTTTGGCACCCCCACCTCTGCAGCGTCTGGGTGCGGAGCACCCTGTGCACCCTGCCTAGGATGGGACCTGTGAGCAGGACCCTCCTAATCCTTGTGTATTCATTTGAATTGTCTGCTACAGGGCCAGATTTACATCTCAGGAGCCTATAGGCTAGGGTTTCCACCTGTCCGGGATTCACCCAGGGGGTCCGGGTTTTGAATCATGTGTCCGGGTTTTAGTCCGCCTGAAACCCAGACACAATATTCAAACAGGAATGTGGCTCCGAACAGGGCCTGACAGTGCACTGGTCCAAATTATTTGGTGGAGGGGGAATTATGGTGTGGAGTTGTTTTTCAGGGGTTGGGCTTGGCCCCTTTAGTTCCATTGAAGGGAACTCTTAAGGTGTCATCTGTTTCTGGAGAGCATGTAGGAAGGAAGTGGCTGCAGAGAGGCTGCAAGAGATCGGCAGCACTGAGATGTATTAAAGGGTGAAAACATTCTGAAAGTAATGCAATGACACACAATGATTCTGCAAGGGCCCTTGCGGGAATCAGCAAATAGCATTAATGAAAAGATATAGACTAAAGAATGGTACCATTCAACTAAACTAATATAGGCAGTCTATGTACGCAAGCTTCCCTAGCGTGCAGTTCTGAAAACAGCTAAAGAAATTTCTCGAGACCAAAAGTCCACGATGCGGCCGTTGGTGCACTTAGATTTATAATCCAAAAGGGATAAACGATGAAATAAAGTTAGTCAACTGGCTTGTTAACAAAAAGCAATACTGGGGAACTGATCGCTCGTCAGCGTCAGTCACTTCTGTATAGCAGCTTATCAAATCAGAGGACCTATAAAATTAGTTGGAGGCCAAGCATATGTCTCTGGCTTGGAGGTGACACTAGATAGTGTGTATTAAGGGAGGATTGTTAGTTGAGCTTGTGCTCTCTCACCCGACCGGCCCGACCAGCCTGGATTCTTCTTAGAGGGACGCGTTGGTAGATTGCTGTCCCACAACACAAGGTTTCCGGTCTCAGGCTCTCCACTGTTTCAGTTGTCAGCTGGATGGCTTCTCCGGTCTCCTGGAACACGAGCTGGGTACTGTAGTCTTGCTTCCCTCAGGATGGATGGTCTCCCGGTGGATTTAGGCCTTGGCTTCAGGCCTAACAGCATGGCTGCGTTGCTCTCCACAGCTCCGCAGAGGCAGGTCCCAAGAGATCGAGATCAGCCCCTCTCTTTCCTTAAGTAACCTCCCCCATAAGTCTGTGCGGAGGTGTCACATGCTCTAATAATGCAGGGCATTGTGGGAAGTATGGTCTGTTTCTCCTAAGAGTCAATGGAGTCCATATCTCCCGCTACTTGTAGTCCCACAATGCACAACTTCTTAAAGGTATCATACATATTTACAAGCGTGGATAAAGTTCCAGCGGGGATGGCCTGTCTAATGACTCTGACAGGATGACCCCGCTACATGGGCATAGTACTGGCAAATGTTATCTGAGCTGCCAGCACAAGATATTCAAAGGATTTCATTTTCCTGCTCCAGAAATCTCGCCGGAATTGTATTTTACTTTCAATTTCATTGACTATTTTTTGTATCATTCCAAATGTGAAATAAGTGCCACTGTCCTCTAAATGGCAGCAGAGTTCACCTGACTTTCCAACCAAGCTACTGGGAACAATGCTGAGCTGACTTCTCATCCTGACTATAGTGTACAGAGCTCATCTAACTTCCCATTACAGCTTCCCCAGAGCTGGCTCTGCTGGGGGTGCAGGATGATGAGCGGGGGCCTAGGTTCACCAAGCTGTTGCTGTCGCTACTGTTTTTTTACGCCAAGAAGGCTATTCTGGTTAAATGGACATCTAGGAATCCCCCCACTCTGGGAATGTGGATGGATGCGGTCAACGCTACCCTTCCTTTATATAAAATGACGTACCTAAACAGGGGCTGTCCTTTGAAGTTTGAACGGGTGTGCGGGCCATGGATTGATCCTCTATGATAGAATTGGCCCCATGTTTGGTGATGTTGATGGGCTCCCCGGCCTCGCCCTGCCCCCTCCCGTTTCCTCTCCCCCTCCCCCTTTCTGCTCCCCTTCTTCCCCTTCTTTTCCCCCTTCCCCTCTTTCCCCCCCTTCCCCTTCTCCCCTCTCCTCATTTTTCTCTCACTCGGAAGTATGTCCTGTAGATGAGTTGTTTCCACCCGGCTGTTACATGTTCTAGGTGGATCTCAATTCGACCTGTAATGCTTTTCCTATGTATTTTATCCGTCCTACCATGCATGCACTGTATTTGGATGTCTTGTATAAATCTTTCATTTTTTGACTCAATAAAGTCCAACCTTGTTGTTAAAAAAAAAAAAACTTCCCATTACAGCTATGGTGTACAGAGCTCATCTGACTTCTCATCCCAGCTATAGTGTACAGAGCTTACCTGACTTCTCATCCCAGCTATAGTGTACAGAGCTCACCTGACTTCCCATCCCGGCTATAGTGTACAGAGCTCATCTGACTTCTCACCCCAGCTATAGTGTACAGAGCTCTCCTGACTTCCCATCACAGCTATGATGTTCAGAGCTCATCTGACTTCCCATCCCAGCTATGGTGTGCAGAGCTCACCTGACTTCCCATCCCAGCCATGGTGTACAGAGCTCACCTGACTTCCCATCCCAGCTATGGTGTACAGAGCTCATCTGACTTCCCATCCCGGCTATGGTGTGCAGAGCTCATCTGACTTCCCATCCCGGCTATGGTGTGCAGAGCTCACCTGACTTTCCATCAGAGCCGGGGCTACCACTAGGAAAACTAGGCAGCCACCTAGGGCGCCCTGCTGCATACGGTGCCTGGCCACTGGTGTTCCTACTCTCTTCTCTCTGCAGCAAGAAACTAAGTCTCAGCATCAACAGGCAGCCGCCGCTTTGTTTGTCCTGACTCCCAAATGAATGGAAGCAAGCAAACATTCATTGATGGGCGCTGTTAAGGCTGCATTTGATGGGCGCTGGTGAGGCTACATTTGATGGGTGCTGGTGAGGCTACATTTATTGGGCGGCGGTGAGGCTGCATTTGATGGGCACTGGTGAGGCTGCATTTGATGGGCGTTGGTAGGCTGCATTTAATTGGCACTGGTAGGCTGCATTGATGGGCACTGGTGAGGCTGCATTGATGGGCGCTGGTAGGCTGCATTTGATGGGCCCTTTATTAAAAAGGTGGGGTATACATGGGCAGGGAAAAGGGGGTGGGGGCAGGGGTGGGGCCAAGGAGGAGGGCGGAAAAATTAGGTTTTGGCTACAGTGTCAAAAATCCTTGCACCAGCCCTACTTCCGATCCCAGCTATGGTGTGCAGAGCTCACCTGACTTCCCATCCCAGCTATGGTGTACATAGCTCACCTTGTTTGCTAGTCTAACCTATCAGAGAATATGCTAGGCCTACTGCTATAATGCTAGTTATAAAGTATAAAAGTAAGACATATTTGAGTATAACAGTTGCATTTATTTACTATAAAAAAAATAGGGAACATATCCTAATAACAGATATCAGATACAGTTTATAACTACAATAATAATAATGCATATTTATTCTCTCCTCTAGGCAATGTCCTTCCTGGCCGAGCTCTCAGATGTAACAGAGAGCTCTCGTATTCCCAAACGTCCTGTTTTCAAAGACCTCATCCATACATCATTCAAACTCCCTCCCATTGCCAGCCCATCTGCCTTTCGACCAATCATTGCACTTCCATGATCCTCGTCCTTGTTAATGATTGTCCTGCCATACCTGGCCTCTGGGGGCGATATTGCCCATATGATCTCCAATAGTTCGCTGGCCCCTTTGATCATTGCAATTGTGTTGATAGCTGCACTTCCCTTTTGTCTGCAAAGGGGCTAATCAACAGGATCTCAGACATTGCGGATTACATTCCTGAGGGGGGGCATCCTGTCATCCAGGCACGACAAGCCTCAGCTTATCTGACCGTTGTGAATGCAACAGAATATGCACAAACCCAGAACTTATATTCCTTACAACATATGCCGCTTTGCGCCTAAAGGGCGCACAAAATCATTCTCCAGACACGGCTCCTATTGACCAGTCCATAATGTCTTAATGCTTGCCGCTTCCCAACCTGTCTTTTCGGACCAGTAACAGTCTTTAACTGGATGTGCTTCAGAAACAGTTCCTATGGAACAGCCCACAATGGTTTTACCATGTTGCGCCCCTCAACATAGGCTTCAGAACCAGCTCTTATTGAACAGTCCATAATGGTTTTACTGTATTGCGCCTCTTCAACATAGGCTTCAGAAACAGCTCTTATGGAACAGTCCATAACTGTCTTCCAACATGTGCTTCAGAACCAGTACCCCTGGAACAGTCAATAATGGTTTTAACACGCTGCGCTTCCCAACACGTGCTGCTTTGCTACTGGGTGACACACCAACATCATTCTTCCGTGACGGCTTCCATGTCACTTTTCTGTATCTTCTGTATCTTCTTCCTGACATCTTCATGAAGGGGTATAGCACTGGCAAGGGGTGTCCATTCGCTCACCATTCACCAGCACACACTCAGAGCAACAACTCAACCATCTTTCAGATGCAGAGCCTCAAGGAGGACCTTATTTGCCCATACTATTAGTCTAAAATACACCTTTATCACACTACACCATAACATAAACCAAACCATTACCATACTATCTACATATCTACATATGACCCATCAAATTACATATTCCGCTCCCAACCTCCTTCACTGTAAATACAGGTCGGGATTATGCAGGTTCGTTCATAATGGTCGTCCCTAACGCAATTCTGGCATGTCTGCGATATTTCAGTGTTCGGAATTGGCAGCAAAGCCTTTAACCTGTATGAAGAGACCTCATCACTGATTCGTCCCTGAACGTGCATGGATAAATAAACGTTGAGTCAAATAACACATAACAACTTGAACCAATGACGATGCTGCAGTAATAATGAGCAATACTACAACAGGATGTATCAAATAATTCAAAATACTGTTGGCCTTTATGGAATGTTCAAATACTACCTCCCACCAAGACCCTACCACATAATTTTCTAGTTGATACACTACCTCAGGGCCGATCCTGGGCTGGTGCGTGGGGTGCAGCGCACCCAGGCGCCAAAGAGGTGGGGGTGCCAAAGCTCCAGAGTGCTCCCCTCACTCCTCCTCTCTTTGTCTGTGTCCAGAGGCAGAGCACATGTAGCAGGTGCTGCAGATCCTCATCCCGCTTGCTCTCTCCACTGGCAACTGACAGGAGCATATCAGAGGAGGAGAGACTGTGCCGCCGCTGCTTTTATCAACTGGAAGAGGGCGCTTTGTGTTTCCTGCCCATCCCCCCTCTCTCCTCCTGTCAGAGGAGAAGAGTGAAGCAGCCGGAGATCAGAGCGTTCACATTTCTGCATAAAGAGAAAGCAGCCGCTGGCTTTTCTTTCCCCCTCCCTCTCCTCCTCACGCTTCTGTACTAGTGAGCGGCGCTTACCAGCACAGCCACCCACTATGTTTCTTTTTCCTCCTTCATAGAAGAGGATTGTGGGATATGTAGTTCCGAGGACTGCCGGCCCTATTGTAACCCGGAAACTGCAGCCCACACAGCATGCCCAGCTGAATGGGAGAGGGAGAGAGATATCCAGGAGCCCGGAAAATCTTTCAGGGAAGTGCACACAGGACTCCAGGGAGAGAACAGTGTTGAGGCGATGCCATAAGAGAGAGAACCCCGCTGCCCTGTGCCACCAGAGGGAAAGCCATACAGCCTAGCCCCATCCCTGATGAAGAAAGGAACAGAGTCATTGCCAGAATCTAGATCTGAGCATTGCCCAGCAGAGTTGCCACAGGCAACCCAGAGTGAACCGACTCCTAATCAGAGGAACCGTTGTTGCTGTATCGCTGGGTCAGGCGAGAGGGCCAGTCGGCCATTATCTACTTGCATCTTATAGGAATTGCAGTCTCTGACCATCACCTGTAGTATGTGTGCAGTCTCTGACCATCTCCTGTACTATGTTTGCAGTATGTCTGGTGGCTCTTTCTAACAGAAGCCCTCTCTGTGTGCATCAGAGAGACCCCCCTCAGGGTCCCATAGTGTATTCGCTTCATGTATTTTCTTCATTGTTAAAAGTTAATGGGAGGATCCCAGGGAAACGAAGACTTCTTAGGGAAGCATCTCTGTGTTTGAGTCGTTGCCATGGAAACATTTGTAAAGTTGAGGAGTTAGTAAGATGACCACGCCCATGTGTATTTCTGCACCTAGGCGTCTGTGACCCTAGGATCGGCCCTGCACTACCTCCTTTATTTTATTCTGATCGTGGTAGATGACTATAGTAGCATTATCTCTCTCTTGCTGCAGCATCCTCATAAGGCTCTCATCTCTATCCCAATCTGTCAACCATTCCTGTATCTTCTTTCCCATACCAAGGTTCAGGGCTCTCAGATTAGCAGGGCGGTTATGGTTGATATATACAGACACATTGGCAATATGCGGTACCACTTAATTCTATTCCCGTGTCTGGATTTCAGAGACACTGCCAAGGGTACACCATGCTCCTCTAGCTAGTGTCAGGTTCACAGAACATTCCATGACTAACGTTACATTAGTATCCTTTAGGACAGGGGTCTCCATACTTTTCAAGCAAAGGGCCAGTTTACTGTCTTTGAGACTTCAGGGGGGCCAGAGTCTGACTAATGGGAGTAGAAAATGCCCCAGGGCCGAGCATCAGTGAGAATAAACATGGCCCCAGTGTTGGTGGGCAGTAGGAGGAGAAATAGTACTCCATCATTGCTATTAGAGGAAGAAATAGAGCCCCATTGTTGGTGTCATTGGGAGGAATAGTGCCTTATATCGTTGGGAGCAATAATGCCCCACGGGCCAGATAAAGGATAGCAAAGGGCCACAAGCGGTCCTCGGGCCGCAGTTTGGAGACCCCTGCTTTAAGACAAAGAAACAAACTCTCCCATGTCCCAAATAATACACAGGTGTTCCCTTCCTGGCAATGTTTTCCCCATCCAGAACAAAGAGCGAGGCATCTTCCCAACATTTCTCATTCACCACCGTGTATTGACCTGGCATACACAGGACTTCATGGTCATGCCTCCGACAGAGGGAAATATTAACCTGCCTCCAGCTCCCACCCTCTCTGATCACATGTGGGTAATTTAGCCTCAGGTGCAACAAGGTAGAATCCCCAGTCAGCAAGCCCATTGATACCACCAAATACACAGACTATGGGCTAGATTCAGGTATAATCGCCTATTTTTGTGCTGGCGTAGCGTATGCTGTTTACACTACACCGTCGCAACTTTTAAAGTTGCGGCGGCGTAGCGTAAATGGCCGGTCTTAAGTCAAATTGGGCGGGTAGGGGGAGTGTATTATTTAAATCCCGCGCCGAACATACTTTGTATGCGCCGGCCGTGAATTTTTCCCAGTGCGCATGCTCCAAATCAAGATGTTAATACGTAATGAAAACGACGTGAACGTCACTTACGCAAAGCCCTATTCGCGAACGTTTTACGTAAACGACGTGAAAAAAAAACGCCGGCACGTCGTCCATACTTAACATTGACAGCAGGGTTAACATTACGACGGACCTGCGCTAACGCAAACGACCTAAAAAATTATGCGCCGGCCGGGCGTACGTTTTCAGGAATTGGCGTATAGGCTCATTTGCATTTTAGACGGGAACCCCACCTAGCGTCCAGCCTAAATATGAAAATAAGATTTGACGGCGTAAGAGACTTACGCAAGTCGGATCTAATGGAAATCTATGCGTAACTGATTCTATGAATCAGTCGCATAGATAAGACGGCTTAGGGAGGAAGATCTGGGGACCATAACAGATAGACAGTGGAGGAAGATATTGGAGAGAGGACATATAGCAACAGTTTCGCCCGCACAAAAATTTTCTTTCTTGAAGATGATACACAGGACGTATTATACACCAAAACGGCTGTTTAACTCCGGGTGGAGAGTAGACGCGAGCTGTCCTAGATGTCAAGACACAGGGGATCTGATACATATGTTATGGAGGTGCCCAAAATTGTTTAGGTACTGGCAAGGGATTATTAATGTCTTAAACCAGACATATGGAACGAAGCTGGAGATGGACCCCAGAATGTGTATCTTGGGTCTGGGAGAAGAAATCAGTACCCAGCATAGTAAAAGCAGTCCTAAGGTGCCTCTTCCAGGCCAGAAAACTAATTGCCCAAAGATGGCAGGCAGTAAATCCCCCGACAGTAAGAGAGTGGAGTAATGTGGTAACCGAAACAATATGGAAGGAGAAGGCAGTATATACTAAGAGAAGGAACATCAGGGAATTTGGTGAAATGTGGAACTCCTGGCTGGAAAAAATGGGTTATCCCATATAAAAGAAAAAAAATATATAAACCTTGATAGCTTAAAAGAGGGAGGGAGGGAGGGGGGAGTGGGAAAGCAAATGAAAAAATGTTTTAAACACCGAAAAGATTATGTTATATGAATAATAAGAAAAGCTGATATTAAGATTGTATATGAATGTAATAGTTTTTTGTTATAAGATGAAGAAAATTAATAAAGAATATATACATTTAAAAAAAAGGAGATAAGCCATCTTATCTCTTTCCTGAATCTGGCCCTGAGTCTGTACTTCTGTATATGGAATCAATGAGGAAGCATAGCATCCAGCGCTGTATCCTGGCCTAGGCCAACAAGGCCTAGGGCAGCACTTTGCAGGGGGGCAGCACAGTAAGAGTCCATGCCGGCTACACTGTTAGTGTAGCGCCAGTCTTATGGGGTGGACTGGGCTGAGAGGCAAATTAGTCTAGCGCCCCCATAAAGCGGCTGCACTGCTTCCGGTATGCGTGGGGCTGGCATTCCGCAACTGGGGGGGGGGGGGGGCGCCGCTTCTAATTTTGGCTGTCCTATCATCCTGGACCACAAACCTTCCTCACTGTGCGATAGGTTTTCTGCTGCACCATTGGCATGGTTTTATCTTTGTCATGGATATGTAGTGTGTCTGGCATCTTACTTTTCTCTCCATGTGTTCATTAGAGGCCAGACTCTCTTTTCTGGCTGCCTTTATCATATCTCCTCCCTGTATGGCTCGACCCCAGGCCATCCCAGGAACTCTATATTAACCTCTGCACTGTAGGTCTGCTTTGCTGATCAACGTTGTTTGTTAGCTTTGTGTTCCTGCTTGTCGCCTGCTACGTTAATCTCTCTGTGTACCGATTTTGGCTTGTCCCCGACTACTCCTGTTTGCCTGTGACCCTGACCCTTGGCCTGTCCCTTGGTTATCCCCATCTGCCTGTTGCCCTGACCTCGGCTTACCCTTCACTATCCCTTGTGTCCTGAGTGGCTTCTTCCCCTCTCTCCCTAGGGAGTGTGACCTGGAAGACTCCGGGGGCCACGACCTGGGTTCAGTTGCAGTGAAGGCCATCCTCACCACTAGAGGCTATGGTGAACACCAGCTGGACCTTAGACTCTGCGCCCTGGGGAATTTTGGGCTCAAGCTTTTCGTCCATCCACAGCAGTCTGCTATAGGGTTCACTACCTTGCGGTGCACCCCTGACTCCAACGGGGTGCATTTTTCATCTGTCCACAGGTGACCTGACAATCTTCTTAGTCCTCTCCATAAAACTTCCAGAAATTTGTGCTTAAAGTAGAACTATAGGCAACACTTTTTTTTTCATTTTGGATAGAGTAAGGAAGGGTTATAGCCCCGGTCAGTTTATTTTTTACCACCCCTGTCACATTACAGAGATTTCCCTTCACTTTCTGCCCCATAGCCAAACAGGAAAAGAAAGGAAATTATGCAAATTAAGGGAATCCTTCGCCCCCCACAGGCCCTCAGAACTAGTGTCCCCACTCGAAAATTTTAGGGCGGGTCTTAAACACAAAGGGGTGTGGCCTTGACAGTAAGGGTTGGTTCATATTTAAATTAGGGGTGCACGAGTTGAGTCAGGCCTAGGGCAGCACAAAACCTAAATACACTACTGATAGCATCTCTCATAATCTAAATTAGTACAGCCCATCCAGGCATTTGACCACCATCTTGGATTAGTGTAAGAGATGTGCTTTTGCAAAATCTTACTGAGCTGTGATGCTAACTTATAAGGCCACTGCCCCTCATACAGAAATTGTACAATCAGCTTGATGTTGGTTGATAATTCCGCCTGTCCCTGCGTGCATGCCAGAGCCCATGACATATTTTTGCCCTGTATCACCACACTATCTACCAACCTCTTAAAATGGTGGACAAAATCTTGAGCCACTTTTACCTGGGTATTTATGTGACGTTGTTGGAATGTTATCGAGAATGTCATTGATCTCTCTATGGCTGAGAGTTTGTTCCTCAGGAAATCGATGTCCACTCCATTAACAACACCCATTCCGGCTCCTACTCTACCCAAATATAGTGCTGAATACATCCCTCCTCGTCCGGTTACTCCTCAGAAATAAGCGTCCTGCATGAGCCTCACTCTGTGTCCGCACATCTTAGGGAGCAAGCTATTGATATACTGACCGCACTTGATTTAGAGTATATTCAGCATATATTAGGATTTTATCAACCACTGCGAGACATTGAAGTGCCATGTGGTGAAGGCATACTGTACCCTGGAAGCCAGCGTTTGGGACGAGCTTAGATCTATTTGTAGTGGTTCCCCCTTCTCTAATGGAGCATGTCCCTGTATGTGGTCACTGGCATTACCTGTGCAGGGTTTCAATCTTTCAGGTGAGACATCAACCAGGCATATCTCCCCCATGTCCAATTCTGGTTTCCCACATGTCGAGTAACCGATAGCTTCTCTGTAGGACTGATAAGACTGGGATACTGCTCCCACAAGGAAATTTTCACCCCGTTGAGGTGTCATCTGGAGCTTCCTAATTTGGCCAACAGACACCTTACTATGTCTAAGTGTCAGCCTCCTGGGCCTCTGCACCCTATTACTTTGGTTATGCCAATATATGCCACACATAAAAACATATTTCCCTTTCAATTCTTCACCAAAAAACCCATATGCTACGTCCCGTGTTTCCCAAGGTTTGGATAGATTGGAATTGTTTCCTAACCAATAACCCGTTTCATTCATATATATATATATATATATATATAGTTGTCTGCTGCTTTTGTCCCTCTCCAGGAGACATACTAGGGACAATACCTGGGCCTGACGTCCCTATGGTTTAAAATAAGGATTGGTTGGGGGTGGGGTTTTATACTCCTTCTGGTTCTCTTTAACCCCTTGCCTTATCCTCTCTAAGGTGCCGTACACACGGCAGAGAACCTCGACGGGCAGAACACATCGTTCCGCCCGTCGAGGTTCTCTCCCGGCCGTCGAATTCGGCGACCTGCCCGTCGGGAATGGCAACCAGCCATTCTTCCAGGCGGGCCGTCGAGGAAATAGAGAGCGTGCTCTCTATTTCGGCTCGATGGGCTTCCCGACGGGAAGCTCGCCGAGACCGTACACACGGCCAAGGTCCTCGCTGGAATGTGCATTCCAGCGAGGTTCTCGCTGATTTTCAGCGAGAACCTCGGCCGTGTGTACGGGGCCTGACTCCCTCAAAAGAGGACCATATACTGTAGCATCAGGTGCCTTGTTCGGCTTAGTTGCCACCTTATCTGATCCAGGTTTTTGCTGTTCCTTCTTATGCCAAGGCCTCTTCTCGCCCGTGCTCCCCCTAGGCAATTGACAGTCCTTCATTATATGGCCTGTATTTCCACATCTGTAACACCTGCCTGCAAATCTCACTCTACCTTCACTTTTTACTACCTCCGCCATTCTTTTGTGGGGCCTATTTTCTTGATCTGTCTCCTGAACCTAGTCCCTTAATATGTTTATAAAGGTCTGGTATGAGGTGCAATTCTTGTATGGTA
Source organism: Rana kukunoris (assembly GCA_029574335.1). Taxonomy (NCBI): domain Eukaryota; kingdom Metazoa; phylum Chordata; class Amphibia; order Anura; family Ranidae; genus Rana; species Rana kukunoris. Next base: position 146,191,302 of record CM056060.1, read on the forward strand.
ATCAATAGACATGTGCAGACTGGAATATTTTGTTTTGTTTTTTCGTTTTTGTTTGGAAAATACATTTATTTAGTTACTCCCGAAAATCGTTTTGATTTATTTAGTTTTTCGTTGGGGAATAGCTTCTGTCCAAAAATCCAATAATACTTGCTTTCTGTCGAATGGTCAAAAGAATATTCGACGGAACGTCGAATCTATTTGGTTGCTGGTGAATGATCAAAAGAATATTCGACGGAACGTCGAATCTTTACGTCTCATAAATCGAAATCTGTTCTCTGTAATGTCGAATCTATTATTTATATAGTGTCGAATCTTTTCCCTATAATGTCGAATATCTCTATATCGAGTTTTTACCACAACGACAACGAAAATAAAGCATTTTTTATGTCGGATCTTTCGGTTTTCGTTTCTTGCAAAAAAACAGATTTTCGGACGAAAATGCATTCTAACGAAAACGAATGCATATGTCTAGTAATCAAAACATGTGCACTTATTAGCCATAGAACACAGAAAACTACTGTCATCAGGAGACATATCAGGACAATTGTATGTGGTTTTATAAATGGTGAATTATTCACTGCAAAAGAGAATTGGATCAATTCCCCTCCTAAATGTTGTATTCTCCAGGGCGTCTGAACCCCTAGTATCCCTTCCTTCCATTATTCGCTGCATTTCCCTCATTCTATCTGCCGAGTTCCCCCTATTTGAGTTTAACTCTGGAGTTAGACCTCTATGATTCCCGATTGGTAGTTGCAGTTTTTCACACTGTTGCAATGGAAGCCATGCACGAAGGAGTGTGCATTCATCCCTATTGTTTAAAATGTACTGTGTCACTACAGCTTCCAGCCTGTTCGAGAGACTAATGGGTGAAGCACTCGTGTCAAATTTTCCGAAAATCTGCCGGGCTTAACAGATTACATTCCTGAGGGGGGAATCCTGTCCTACAGGCATGACAAGCCTTAGCTTATCTGACCGTTGGGAATGCAACAGAATATGGGGTCAATTCACAAAGAGAAACGTTATTGGTTTCCTTCCGTTGTTAAATTACCGCCCCTTATTTAACGCTAGCAAACATGGTATTCACGAAAGCTATAATCGTTATTCAACATAGTCGTTATGGTTTTCAACTGACTCGTTATGCTAACTACTCAAGAGTTATTTTAACGTCCCAAAGCGTAATACCAACATCTAAGATCGTTAAATAACGCTGGAGAGATGCATTCTGGGAGCAGAAGGGGGGGAGAACAGCTGCATGTGGAAAAGAGCAGATGCAGAGAGAGAGAGAGAGACACAAGCAAGACACACATGGAGTTTGAGCATGTGATGTGCAAAACTTCTCTGTGTGCGTTTTTCTAAAGCCATGTGTATTTCCTCATACAGAGAATAAATCATGGGAGATGATAATCGCAATTTAGCTATCACCTGGGTTTCAGAAAAGTCATCCAAAATAGTACGTGAACGGAATACATGTTTATAAATCTGAACAACATTCTAACGTCTTCTTCTTCGCCTCTGGATAATTTTAAGTTTAAATAGAGCATGGTTCCATCTTGCCCAAAACTACTAAAAACTTCACTACACTACAAAAATCGCCAAAAGCTTCCTCTAACAACAAAATATCGCCAGGGACACCCTGAGGGAGGTGCTATGTAACGATTGCTTAACGATTGAGAACTGTCCAAAAAATCTTTGTGAATTGCACTTCTGTACATATTTAACGATTTGACTCGTTAAAACAACGATCGAATCGTTAAATAACGATCCACACCTTAAAATATCGGTTCCGTGTAGTGAAACGTTGTTTGATGATTTTTCAAAGCGTTAAATCGTTTAGTGAATTGAACTAGCTTTAATAACATGCAAAATCGTTAAAATAATGGCCGGAATCTGGAAATAAATCTTTGTGAATTGACCCCTATGTATTATATTCCTTACAACAGTTATATATATGTATTAGAAAGTTGCAAACATGGTATTATATTAGTGTGAAAGTGTTGGAAACTTGTAAAGTTGTAAAGGAAAACATTTTTTTCCCTAAATAGCTTCCTTTACCTTAGTGCGGTCCTCCTTCACTTACCTCATCCTTCTATTTTGCTTTTAAATGTCCTCATTTCTTCTGAGAAATCCTCACTGCATGCGCAGTTCGTTTTAAGTACTTGTCTGGGGCCCGGCCCATCATTTGCATGGGGTCCAGTGGCGGCTGGTGCTCAAAATTGCAATAAATAATTTAAAAAATAAAATGTAAATAGTAATAAAAAAAAAAAAAAAACACACTGACAATCCACTACCGCCCCTCTAAAAATATAAATATATATATATATATATATATATATATAACTGCAAAAAAAAAAAAGTAAAAAAAAAAAAACACCGTACAATAAAATAAAAATTAATTGTACAAAAAAAAAAAAAAACGCCACTGTCACATGACATTAAAAAAAAGTATCGGTATTCGGTATCGGTGAGTACTTGAAAAAAGTATTGGTACTTAAAAAAGTGGTATCGGGACAACCCTAATTACAACCCAAGACATCTTGCGTAATTCCTGATTTCATTGCCAAATTAACAGCAGCATGCCAATCATAATTTATGGTCCAGTTATCAGGCTCTGACAGTCTAGATTTCTATTGGTTAGACCGGCACTTACCTTTACTGGAGTCAGGCATCCACGTCCCACGATGTCTTCTCCCGTCCTCGATGACTGACAGGCGTCTCAGCCAATCAGGTTACCAGTAGCCAGAACCGGCCAACCTGATTGGCTGAGACGCCTGTCATCTTATCCAAGGGGTGTACAGTCTGTGCGCTCCGAGAATAAGCTTCCGGGACCCGAGGGCTGTACTGGGAAAGCCTATCAGAGCTGTTGGCTCTGATAGACATTTCCCTCCAGCCAACCAGCTGGCGTTATTCAGATGGCCGGACATGAGCGCCGACCATCTGAATAACAGCGGCAGTTGCGATAATAACATAGATTCGTGCAATGCATGAATCTATGTTATCAGACTCAGTGGCGGTGAGAGCCAGAGGGGGCGGCGCTCCAGCGCCCTCTATGGACGAACCGCCACTGATGGGGTCACGTTTCATTAACATTGATCACGCCCACTTCCAGCCCACTTCCACCTACTTCCACTTACGCCGGCTTACGCCTACGAAATATACGCTACGCCGGCACAGAGTTGGGAGCATTTGCTTTGTGAATTCCATGCTTGCCTCTCTGTGCTGCGTCAGCGTAGCGTAAAAGAGATACGCTACGGAGGCATAAATGTATGTATGTGAATCCGGGCCATTGTGTTTTTGTGCGTTAAAATCCATAAAAGTGTATTTTTTCCCAAGAAATTTTGTTTGAAACACAGCTGCGCAAATACCATGTGACATACAAAATTGCAATACCCAACATTTTATTCTCTAGGGTCTCTGCTTTTAAATGTTTGGGGGTTCTAAGTAAATTTCCAGCAAATATTACAGATTTTTATATGTAAGTGAGAAGTGTCAGGGTTATCTGCATATATTTTGGGTGCATAAAATAAGTGCATTATTTTTTTTATTTTTTTTTTACAGTTTCGCACACAAGTTTCCTGTCCCAGTTTCCCACACTGTGCCCACGGTTTATTGGACCCAAAGAGAAATTTCTGCAGCCTGGATAGTGTATCTGGATCTTCAGTATTATCCTTAGTACTAGCAGATGTAGAATAGATTATTGATGATAAAGGACTCCGGGCGTGAGTCCCAGAATGGTAAAACGATATCCACGGAATGACGACTATGGAGGGAGGAGGAGGATTGTTATTTTGAGAGTTATGATAACTGCCGCCGATAAAGTATAGCGCTGACACTCTAAAATTATCAGATGGGGATCGTGTTTAATTCGCCCATTGAAATAGATTCCAGAAACCTTTTAAAGGGCATTAAATGCAAATTATTGAGGACTTATAGCTAGTAAAGGATATTAAGAGCTTGGATGTCATATCTGTACATCATTAGATGGAGATCTATCTAATTATTAATATTATTATTATCCTGGGAATATTATTGTCTTCTTATCTATCTATCTATCTATCTATCTATCTATCTATCTATCTATCTATCTATCTATCTATCTATCTATCTATATCTATCTATCTATCTATCTATCTATCTATCTATCTATCTATCTATCTATCTATCTATCTATCTATCTATCTATCTATCTATCTGTCTGTCTGTCTGTCTGTCTGTCTGTCTATCTGTCTGTCTGTCTGTCTGTCTGTCTGTCTGTCTGTCTGTCTGTGTGTCTGTCTGTCTGTCTGTCGGTCTATCTATCTATCTATCTATCTATCTATCTATCTATCTATCTATCTATCTATCTATCTATCTATCTATCTATCTATCTATCTATCTATCTGTCTATCTTCCTATCTATCTATCATGCCTCACTGTGCTATTACATTACATGCCTCACTGTGCTATTACATTACATGCCTCACTGTGCCATTACATTACATGCCTCACTGTGCCATTACATTACATTACATGCCTCACTGTGCTATTACAATCCATGCCTCACTGTGCCATTACATTACATTACATGCCTCACTGTGCCATTACATTACATGCCTCACTGTGCTATTACATTACATTACATGCCTCACTGTGCTATTACATTACATGCCTCACTGTGACATTACATTACATGCCTCACTGTGTCATTACATTACATGCCTCACTGTGCCATTACATTACATGCCTCAGTGTGCTATTACAATCCATGCCTCACTGTGCCATTACATTACATTACATGCCTCACTGTGCCATTACATTACATGCCTCACTGTACTATTACATTACATTACATGCCTCACTGTGCTATTACATTACATTTCATGCCTCACTGTGCTATTACATTACATGCCTCACTGTGCTATTACATTACATGCCTCACTGTGCCATTACATTACATTACATGCCTCACTGTGCCATTACATTACATTACATGCCTCACTGTGCTATTACAATACATGCCTCACTGTGCCATTACATTACATTACATGCCTCACTGTGCCATTACATTACATGCCTCACTGTGCCATTATATTACATTACATGCCTCACTGTGCCTTTTACATTACATGCCTCACTGTCCCATACATTACATGCCTCATTGTGCCATTACATAACATTACATACCTCACTGTGCCATTGCCTGCCTCACTGTGCCATTGCCAATCCCACTGTGCCATTGCCTGCCTCACTCTGCCATTGCCTGCCTCACTGTGCCATTACCGACCTCACTGTGCCATTGCCGACCTCACTGTGAAATTGCCGACCTCACTGTGCCATTGCCGACCTCACTGTGCCATTGCCATTTATCTAATATTATTATTATTGGTGACGTACAAGACCTACGACGAGCCGAGATCAATGAAGTTCAATAGGCAGTTCGGCTCTTCTGCTTGATTCTGAGCATGCGTGCAGGGTTGTCTTAATGAGCGGGCACACCTGGGCAAGGACCAGGGGCCCCTGCACTTTCCTGTCCCCTTGTAAACATGTACTACTCCTTCTTGCTTAGGGGGGGGGGATATATATATTTTTCTGGGCCCTATCAGATCAATAGAGGGGCCCAGAAGGTGGGAGCTGAGGGTCTATTTTTGGGCGGAAATATAGTAGCTTGTGCCCAGCTGCATGCTCTACATAACATTACATGCCTCACTGTGCCATTAAATAACATTTTATGACTCACTGTGTCATTACATGCCTCACTGTGCCATTGCCTACCTCATTGTGCCATTATACATGCCTCACTGTGCCATTGCCTGCCTCACTGTGCCATTGCCTGCCTCACTGTGCCATTAACTGACCTCACTGTGCCATTGCCGACTTCACTGTGCCATTGCCTGCCTCACTGTGCCATTGCCTGCCTCACTGTGTCATTGCCGACCTCACTATGCCTTTGCCGACCTCACTGTGCCATTGCCATTTATCTAATATTATTATTATTATTATTATTTGTATTATTTATTACTGAAACTCGACTTTGCAGAGTATGTTAATTCCTCTTTATATTTTAAGGTTTTAATGCCGCATACACATAATCGTCGGAAATTCCGACAAGAAAACCTTGGATTTTTTCCGACGGGATGTTGGCTCAAACTTGTGTTGCATACACACGGTCACACAAATCTTGTCGGAAATTCCGACCGTGAAGAGCGTGGTGACGTACAAGACCTAAGACGAGCCGAGATCAATGAAGTTCAATAGGCAGTTTGGCTCTTCTGCTTGATTCTGAGCATGCGTGCAGGGTTGTCTTAATGAGCGGGCACACCTGGGCACGGACCAGGGGCCCCTGCTGCCCAGGGACCCCTGCACTTTCCTGTCCCCTTGTAAACATGTACTACTCCTTTTTGCTTGGGGGGGGGGGATTTATATATTTTTCTGGGCCCTATCAGATCAATAGGGGGGCCCAGAAGGTGGGAGCTGAGGGTCTATTTTTGGGCGGAGATACACTAGCCTGTACCCAGCTTCATGCTCGAGTTCCTGGCTGCAGGGATACTGGATCTTCAGCTCCAAGCCCCTCCCTCAATATAGGCCCATGGCATTAGTTATCTGTGTGCCGTCCTGGAGGAAGAGAAGAGGAGCCCCCATGCACACATGGAGGAAATAAGTGTCAGCCTGCAGCCCGGTCCTGTCTCAGCCTATGCCTGGTGCCTGTCTCCTATCACAGGATCTGTTCCCCTCACATAGATCCCCAGTGTCTGGGAGCTGCAGGCAGCTGTCTGGGGGAGGGGGGCTGATGTCATCCTAGCCTGCAGGAGCCCAGGAGGAAAGAAATCTGCCATGCTGTTGAGAATAGATGAGGTTAGTAAACCTATTAGGGAGGGAGAATTGTGTAGAAACTGACCTGGGTGGGTGTAATGATTGTGCTAGGGGGCAGACTGCTGCTCAACCCCCCCCCCCCATGTAATGTGCTCTCTTATTCCCACTATGTCATGTGCTGTGCCCACTATGTCATGTGCTGTGCCCACTATGTCATGTGCTGTGCCATGAAGTGCTCACTATGTCATGCAGTTCCTACCATGTAATGTGCAATGCCCACAATGCCATGTGCTTTAAAGGAGTTGTAAAGGAAAAAAAATGCATTAAGGTGAAAAAACATCTGATGCTGCCACCCCCCCCCTTCCCCGAGCCCCCGTTTTACTTTCCTGACCCGTCGAAAGTCCCACGCTCAGTCCCGAGATCCTCTTCGCCGCTCAGCCTGGCCGCTGATTGGCTAGAGCAGATGGATTGAGAGCAGCGCAGCCATTGGCTGGCGCTGCTGTCAATCACATCCAGTGACGTGGCGTGCCGAGGGGCGGGGCCGAGTGATACAGTGAGTGGCTATGGCTGCTCACTGTATCACGGGAGCACGCCCGCAAAGACACACCACCATGCGAGCGCCCTCGCATGACTGTAGTGAGTTCTTGCGGGGAGGACCAGAGACAGATGCCGAGGGACCCCAGAAGACATGGATTGGGGCCACTCTGTGCAAAATGAACTGCACAGTGGAGGTAAGTGTAGCGCCCCCTTACTTTCAGTATGGGCAATACGCTAAAGTAAGTGGGGAATGGGAGAGTTACTTTGCTCCCATTCATGATTATGTCAAATTTTGGGCTGCTGCCATCCCGGAACTGTCCTGTGGGTCCTGTGTGATCTCACCCCTGGGCAGTTGGTGGCACCAGAGGGGTTCTGGCAGAGCCACTTTTCCCCAGCAGCCAATCAGAGGAGTTCTGGGGAGGGGTATATCTGTGGCAGACGCCATTGTTCGAGTTCTGTCCGTCCGTTCCAGTCTACTGCTGCGCATGGTCCATGTTCCAGGTGCGGCATCCACCTTCAGGGTGCGTGCATCTACCGGACCCCGCCGGCATGGCCCACCTGGCCAGAGCTGCACGCTGTGTGGAGCTCCATCCTGAAGTCGACAGGGGCCCCAGTTACTTACTGGGTCCCCAACTTTGTTAGAGAGGATCCCTAGCCAAGTGCTGAACGGTGGGGAATCAACTCAAGGAGAACCCGAAGGCAGGTTGTCCAGGAGGCTCGAGAGAACCATCGGGGATCGGGTCACCAGCATTGTGACAGGTAGATGACAGCTGTCCATTGGTGATCCCTTTATTACATTTACTGGGAGGATTCGCTCAGTCCATCTTTTTGTCCATTTAGGTACTGAAGTACTAGGCTTGTGGCAGAGGCCCGAGCCAGGCCTGTGAGAGAGGTCTGTTCCTCCCAGCCATCTAAGAGTGACAATTCGGCTGCCAGGCTTGTGGCAGAGGTCTGTCCGGGGGCACTTCACACACTCTGAGCAGAGTGGCGAGGAGCTATAATTCACTACTGAGAGCAGAATTGCTCGCTACGCATCCAGGCCTGATACTGCAAAGTTCTCCCTTCTATTTCATCAACCTTTTCCTTCCTAACTGAAGTTGATGTTGGCCGTGTTGGGCCTGGAAAATAAAGCATTGGAAAACCGCTTTTCCCTGCCTGGACATTCGCTCATTACTCTGTTCTCCAACCGCACCCCTAGACAACATCGAGGTAACTTAATATGCCGATCCCAACAACAAATCAGCGGCTCCTTCGGGGGTAGCGCTACATAAGTATAACATGTTTGTTATTTTAAAGAAAAACTAATTCCTATAGTGACCCTTTAAGCACCATGTAATATGCTGTGCCATGCAGTGCCCACCATGTCGTGCAACGCCCACCATGTAAATTGCTGTGCAGTAAACAATTGATTTGAAAATATTACATTTGACCACTAGATGAAGCTAAGTATTATAGGAAATTCTTATGACACTTAGCTCCTTCTATTGGCCAAATTTTCTGTAGAAAATCGATTCTTTGTATTCGAACAATACTGGATATAGCCTATTTACATTTTTTTGTCCCATTAGCACAGAACATGCACTTTCACTGGGCAATTGTCTATGCAAATTCTTTGTAAGTCAATCTCTAAAGCCCTGTACACACAATCTGTTTGTCTGATGAATACAGACCAATGGACCGTTTTCATCGGTCAAACCGATCATGTGGGGGCCCCATCGGTTTGTTTTCCATCGGTGAAAAAAAGTAGAACATGTTTTAAATTTTTCCTATGGATAAAAAAAGATAGAAAATATTATCGACGCATTCTCGGAAGCATTGAACTTCATTTTTCTCAGCACGTCGTAGCGGTTTACGTCACCGCATTTGGACACGGTCGGATTTTTGACCGATGGTGTGTAGGCAAGACAGATGTGTAGGCAAGACAACAAAAAAATCCATCGGATTAGATTCCATCAGATATCCGATCGTGTGTACAGGGCTTTAGCCAAAGGGCTCTTTCACACAGACGTTCTGTATGTTCGTTTTTCATCCATCCGTTGTCGGATGAAAAACGGACATACATGTATCCCTATGGGATCGCGGATGTCAGTGGAGACATGTCCGCTGACATCCGATGCGCTCCGATCCGCCAAAGTATGCCGGAGGAAAAACCTATTTTTCCTTCCGTCTGGCGGATCGGATGAACACAGATAGACGGTCCGTGTTCACCCGATTCCCCATAGGGGAGAGCAGAGATCTGACAGGGCGGTCCCTGCACAGTGTGCGGGGACCGCCCTGTCATCCGGCAGCTCAGCGGAGATCAACGAGGCGATCCCCGCTGAGCAAACAGAGGTGCACGGGGCAGGTCATTACTGATCCGCCTCGTGTGAAAGAGCCCTAAGGTGGAGCTGATCCACACACAACATTGGTAAAGGAAATGTACCCGCATGTACAATATGGTACATGATAGTATAGATACTTCAAAAAACACAACATAAAAGAACTGTGGGGAAATGCTATAAAGTAAGAATGCTTTCAAAAATATATATTTTAATTGTTTATTTTTATCAATTTTCAAAATGCAAAGTGAGCAAACAGGAATTTTTCTTCAATCATATCAATATTTGGTGTGACTACCCTTTTTCTTCAAACCAACAACACTTGCACATAGTCAGGGATTTTGTAGGATTACAGTCAGGTGTATGATTAACCAATTATACCAAGCAGGTTCTAATTATCATCAATTTCATATGTAGGTTGAAACACAGTCAATAACTGAAAGAGAAACAGCTGTGTAGGGGGCCTAAAACTGGGTGGGGCACATCCAAACTCTGCTGCTAAGATGAGGTAGTGGAGGACAGTTTCATGTCACAGGTCATATACCAAGGCATGACTGAGCACAGCAACAAAACACAAGTGTCATGGATATGCAGTAATGTCTGGCTGCTTACATTCCTCTCCATGTGTTCACCTTAGAGGCCAGACTCTCTTATCTGGCTGCTTTTATCATCTCTCCTCCCTGTATGGCTCCACCCCAGGCCATCCCAGGAACTCTATATTAACCTCTGCACTGCAGGTCTGCCTTGCTGATCAACGTTGTTTGTTAAGCATTGTGTTCCTGCTTGCCGTGTGCTACTTGTATCTCTGTGTACCGATCTTGGCTTGTTCCCGACTACGTTTGCCTGTGACCCTGACCCTTGGCCTGTTCCTTGTTTATCCTTGTCTGCTTGTCGCCGCGACCTCGGCTTAACCCCTCACTATCTCTTGAGTCCTGAGTGACTGCTTCCCCTCTCTCCCTACGGAGTGTGACCTAGGGGACTCTGGGGGCCACGACCTGAATTCAGTTGCAGAAAAGGCCATCATCACCACTAGAGGCTCTGGTGAATACCAGCTGGATCTTAGACTACGCGCCCTGGGGAATATTGGGCTCAAGCTTCCTGTGGGATCCCTGTTTGTGCTCCAGGGGACCCATCCTCCATATCCATTTTGTGGTCCATCCGCAGCAGTCTGCCATAGGGTTCACAACCTTATGGTGCACTCCTGACTCCAACTGGGTGCATCTGTCAATCATCTTGCCACAGGTGACCTGACAACAAGGTGGTTATACTGTATCAACAAAGTATCTCCCAGTGTGCATGTGAGTGTGCATGTGTTTATGTCAATAGTGAATCGTATATCCTTGTATGTTTGCGATCGTTAGGATGCCCATCTAATAGTTTTTTAAACTATCAATGCTCTCTGCTGATCCACTGCCTGTAGAAGAGTATTTCACATCCTTGTAAATATAAATTTAAAGGGCTCTTGCGCCACCAAATAGATAAATGAAAACAAATGTAAATGCAGCTCAACCTAGCTTGATTAAGTATTGCTAAATAAACAACAGTGAGATGAATGTGTAAGTGGTCAGCGCATAAACAAATAAACACTGAATAAAGAGCAAGTGCAATAAAGTGCTAATGTATGGGTGAAAAAAGTCCAATAGTGTGATTAAATAAACATAGATAGCATAAAAACTCCTGTGCAACACGTGCTAAAGTGCTAATGCATATATATATATAAACTGTCCCATATGCTGTGAAACATGTGCAAAATCTTGTAACATTGGTTATTTTCCTGGAGGGTGAGCTCTCATTGCGCTTACCTTAAAAAGGTAAGGATATGGTCTGTCTTAATCCTGTGGGTCAGTCTGCTGTGATCCCAGATGGATGCCTCTCAATCCTGTAATGCTGCGGATGGAAGGTGAAGTACTGTGTGTCCAATGTCCAAGGATGGGTCAGGGTGTCATCAAAAGCCGCTCAAATGAAGAGATAGTGCCATAGTGAAGTACGTTTTAAAGGAGTTTAATAACAACTGGTAAACTTACATCAAAGAATAAACACTCGAGTTCCGCGTTCTACTTCCAGTTTCCGGTCCTTACATGTTACGTTGTATCTCACAGCTTCATCAGAGGACCTCTGATGAAGCTGTGAGATACAGCGTAACATGTAAGTACCGGAAACCGGAAGTAGAACGCGGAACTCAAGTGTTTATTCTTTGATGACCACTTACACTTTTTTTTCACATCCTTACCACTCTGACAGTAAACAACCCTCTATCCCAGGGGTGTCAAACTCAGTATGGTTTCCCTCAAAAGGCCGGTTGTATCTGGGGGTGTGCTATATACAGAATACAGAGTTCATGAGTGTGTTATGCACAGAGTGCATGGTTTAGGGGTGCATTATGTACAGAGTGCATGGTTCAGGAGCGTATTACATACAGATTGCAGGGTTTAGGGGTGTGCTGTGTACAGAGTGCAGGGTTTGGGGTGCACTATGCACAGTGTGGAACCCCAACCCTATCCCTGCCCCCAAAGCTTATTTGTGTCTCTCTCTCCTACCTAACCCGGCTCTAGTACCTTTCTATGTAGGCCACTCTGCCTCGCTTCGCAGGGAGATCATTCTTCCTCTCAGATTCTGGGGATCTGTCCCCACCGTGCGCCATGATGAGTGTTAGCAGAGATTTGTTATTTCCTGAGACCATAGCTGGCCCTTGTAAACACAGAAGGCTTGTGATAGTGTGGAGCTGGAGCAGAGGGTGAGTGCCAGAGTTGGTGTACAAGAGTTTGAGCTCCAAACCTAGTGTGAGGGCCACATAACAAGCCTTGAAGAGCAGCATTTGGCCCGGGGGCCTTGTGTTTGACATATGTGCTCTACGAAGTTTAAGGTTAAACGGCTTCTCTTCCATATTCAATGAATGGCCGCGTGTCTTTTTTAACTCCCTTTCTCTGAAAAGTTTTATAAAAAACACCAGTACGGTATTTGTACATTGCTATTATATCCCCTCTCAAGTGTCCCCTCTCCGTAGAGAATACGTTTAATGCTTGTAGTCTTTCCCCATAGCTGAGGTCCTCTAGTTCCTTTATTAGCTTTGTTGCTCTTCTCTGAACTCTTTCCAGTTCCAGCACAGCCTTCTTGAGGACTGGTGCCCAGAACTGGACGGCATACTCAAGATGCAGCCGGACAAGAGTCTTGTAGAGTGGGAGAATTATAATTTTATCTCTGGAGTGAATCCTCTTTTTGATGTATGCCAATATTCTGTTGGCTTTGCTTTCAGCAGCTTGGCACTGCATGCCATTGCTGAGCCTGACATCTACTAGGACCACCAGGTCCTTTTCCATCCTAGATTCCCCCAGAGGTTCTCCCCCCTAGCGAGTAACTTGCGTTCGTATTTTTAGAACCCAAATTCATTACCTTACATTTTTCAACATTAAACCTCATTTGCCATGTAGTTGCCCACCCCATTATTTTATTTAGGTCTTCTTGTAAGGTTTCCACATCCTGCGCAGAAGTTATTGCCCTGTTTAACTTTGTATCATCAGTAAACACTGAGATTGATCTTTTTATCCCATACAGTGAGGAAATTTTTTTTTTTCGATCCATTGCTGATTTTGTACGTTTGCCCACTGACAAAGAGATTTTTAATGGTAGGTGTATTAATAACCGTGAGAGACAGAATAACAACAAAAATATCCAGAAAAATGAATTTCAAAAAGTTAGCAACTCATTTGCATTTTAATGAGTGAAATGACCCCTTTGCAAAACATGACTTGGTACTTGGTGGCAAAACCCTTCTGGGCAATCACAGAAGTCAGACGTTTCTTGTAGTTGGCCACGTCATTAACTTTTCTAGGCTGATCTTTGGTAACTCGAACCTTCAGCTCCCTCCACATATTTTCTACGGGATTAAGGTCTGGAGACTGGTTAGGCTACTCCAGGACCTTAACCACTTCCCGCCCGGCCAATAGCCGATTTACGGCCGGGAAGTGGTTATGAAATCGTGACAGGCCGTTCTCAAACGGCCTGCACGATTTCATGCCGCACGCGCCCGTGCGGGCGCGCAGCGCGGCGATCGGTGATGCGGGGTGTCAGTCTGACACCCTGCACCTCCGATCTCGGTAACGAGTCTCCGGCGGAGCCTCGTTACCACGTGATCAGCCGTGTCCAATCACGGCTGATCACGATGTAAACAGGAAGAGCCGCCGACGGCTCTTCCTCACTCGCGTCTGACAGACGCGAGTACAGGAGAGCCGATCAGCGGCTCTCCTGACAGGGGGGGTTCGCGCTGATTGTTTATCAGCGCAGCCCCCCCTCGGATCGCCACACTAGACCACCAGGGAAATAAAAAAAATACAAAAAAAAATACAAAAAAAAATGAAAAAAAAAAAAAAAAAAATGACAAAAAAAAAGGGGGGCAGTAAAAAAAAATGATGCCAATCAGTGCCCACACATGGGCACTGATTGGCAACATTGATCCAGCAGTGCCACCCCTCAGTGATCATCAGTGCCACCCCAGTGTCTGTCAGTGCCACCCCACAGTGCCAATCCATGCCCAGTGCCCACCTACCAGTGCCCACCTGTGCCACCTATCAGTGCCCACCTGTGCCGCCTATCAGTGCCCACCTGTGCCGCCTATCAGTGCCCACCTGTGCCGCCTATCAGTGCCCACCTGTGCCGCCTATGAGTGCCCACCTGTGCCGCCTATGAGTGCCCACCTGTGCTGCCTATGAGTGCCCAGTGCTGCCTATGAGTGCCCATCAGTGCCGCCCATGAGTGCCCATCAGTGCCGCCCATGAGTGCCCATCAGTGCCCAATACCAGCGCCGCCTATCAGTGCCCATCAGTGCTACCTAATCGGTGCCCATCAGAACTACCTCATCGGTGCCCATCAGTGCCACCTCATCGGTGCCCATCAGTGCCACCATATCAGTGCCCATAATTGAAAGAGAAAACATACTCATTTACAAAAAAATTAACAGAAAAAAATAAAAACTTTATTTTTTTTTCAAAATCTTCGCTCTATTTTTAGTTGTTGCACAAAAAAAAAACCGCAGAGGTGATCAAATACCACCAAAAGAAAGCTCTATTTGTGGGGAAAAAAGGACGCCAATTTTGTTTGGGTGCAGTGTAGCATGACCGCGCAATTGTCATTCAAATTGCGACAGTGCTGAAAGCTGAAAATTGGCTTGGGCGGGAAGGTGCGTAAGTGCCTGGTATGGAAGTGGTTAATGTGCTTCTTCTTGAGCCACTCCTTTGTTGCCTTGGTCATAGGCAGCATTCCTCCTCCTCCAAACACGATAAGTTGAGTTGATACCAAAGAGCTCAATTTTGGTCTCATCTGACCACAGCACTTTCACCCAGTTCTCCTCCGAATCATTCAGATGTTCATTAGAAAACTTCAGATGGGCCGTACATGTGCTTTCTTAAGGGGACCTTGCGGGCACTGCAGGATTTGAGTCCTTCATGGCCTGGTGTGTTACCAATTGTTTTCTTGGTGATTATTGTCCCAGCTGCCTTGAGATCATTGACAAGATTCTCCCGTGTAGTTCTGAGGTGAGATATTGCATGGAGCCCCAGACCGAGGGAGAGTGACAGTTATTTTCTGTTTTTTCCATTCGCGAATATCGTATATACTCGAGTATAAGCTGAATTTTTAAGCACATTTTTTTGCGTTGAAAATGCCCCCCTCTGCTTATACTCGAGTCACCTTTTTGTGCCTAATTTCCTGGACTTTGGGGACCCGGTACTGGTCGGTCGGTAAGTGTGCAAAGATTTTTGTCCGGGGGGCCTACGGCCGGGGAGCACTGTTTTTTCAAATCCGGGCACCCCTTCCATAGACTCCCATGTTAAATGTCAGTCTAGTCATGGACACAGTGAGGCATGGGCACAGTGAGGCATGGACACAGTGAGGCATGGCACAGTGAGGCTTGGACACAGTGAGGCTTGGACACAGTGAGGCATGCAGATGGACACAGTGAGGCATGCAGATGGACACCCTAGGTACTCGGGTCAATAATTTTTCCCATTTTTTGTGTGGTAAAATTAGGTGCCTCGGCTTATACTCGGGTTGGCTTATACTCGAGTATATACGGTAATCCCACCATCTGTTGTCACCCTCTTACCAAGCTGCTTGACGATGGTCTTGTAACCCATTTCAGCCTTGTGTAGGTCTACAATCTTCTCCCTGGCTTCCTTGGACAGCTCTTTGGTCTTGTCCATGGTGGCCATGGTGGTCTTGGCCAAGCTCGTTACCTGTATAGAAGACACCTGGGAGCCAGAAATCTCGCTGATTGATAAGGGATCAAATACTTATTTCACTCATTAAAATGCAAATCACTTTATAACTTTTTTTAAATGCGTTTTTCTGGATATTCTGTTTCTCACTGTTGAAATAAACCTACCATTAAAATTATAGACTAATCATTTCTTTGTCAGTGGGCAAACGTACAAAATCAGCAGTGGGCCTAATACTTTTTTCCCCTTTACTGTATACTGTATTCAGGTTTCAAATAAAAAAATGAAGACTTCTATTCATAGTGGACTGTCTCAGTATTCTCAGTGTCTCAGTATTCTCAGTATTCCGGTCCTTTATCAAGACACTTGTGTGCTGCTCCACCCACCCTCCTGCCTTTTTGGGTGTTTTGGGAACCCTGATTTGTGATGCCATAGGAGTTCCCAGACACACCTTTTCAGGCTTCTACCTGCCTCATACTTTAAAAACATCCATAGCAAGATGTTCACAGCCACCAAAATCAAAGCCTGCCTTGGAAGTCTGAATGTGATTGGTGCAACAGAAAGCCGAGGACATTACACTGCACAAGTTTCAGGCTGGACATTTCCCATAATAAAGTGTTTGTAAACCTTTGACGTGAAATATGAACAAAACATATCCCTCTAGTGTTTACTTGTCTCAATCCAAAGCACTGAGTGTAATTTCTGTCTGCTGCCCCGTTCCTCTGCTATCTGTATGAGTCACTTCTGATGAGTGTAAGGAGAAAAAAGGTGATAGGGGAGGACACAACCAGTGATTGACAGCCTCAGCTCTGTTCCTTGTGTGTTGTGTGAGGGGGGGTGTGTCCCTTCCCTCCAATCAGCTCTCAGAGCTCTCCTCACTGATATAACCTAAGCTCTCTGCACCCTGCTTTTCAGATAATGGAGATCCCGGAGATAATTTGGATGCAGGGGAAAGATGACTTTAGTTACACTGGTACAACTTATGTAGGAGGATTTGTTCATCCCTCGGTTATACCCGAGGCCAGACACTTTACTGGGTATATGGATTGGTTTATAACCACTTTAGGAAAGCAAAACATTTTCTGTGTTGTCTGCCAATGAGAAAGCCGTAATTCCTGGAACATGCATTGATTTTCTCTATGAACCTCAGACCTCCCATTGAAAAGATCTATGAAAATATCTTCAGCTGTAAGTTGGACATTTCACTAAATAGGCTCATAAATAAAATCTGATTAGTGTTGAAAGTGTTGTTTGGCTCTTCTTTTGGGATAAGGGTTGGATTATGACATATAACACACTAGGGTCGCCAGTACGGTATTTGTACATTGCTATTATATCCCCTCTCAAGTGTCTCCTCTCCAGAGAGAATATGTTTAATCCCTGTAGTCTTTCCCCATAGCTGAGATCCTCTAGTTCCTTTATTAGCTTTGTTGCTCTTCTCTGAACTCTTTCCAGTTCCAGCATAACCTTCTTGAGAACTTGAAAATATCTGCAGCCGTAAATTGGACATTTCACTCAATAGACTCATAAATAAAATCTGATTAGTGTTGAAAGTGTTCGGCTCTTCTTGTGGGATAATTAACACTGTTTTGTGTGAAAGTTCTATGTGGATTGTGAATTAGCACAGTCTAAAAGGTCAGATGTCTGACTTATGTCTACTAAAGAAATGTGTATTGGAGGCCCGTAAGTACCCATTGTATGATGTTGTGGGTGGAGTGTGTCATTGTCCATTTGATTACTACAAGTATTCTTTTGGTGTATATAAGAGCCTGAGTTTACCATTAAAGAGTCTATCTGTTTTGAACCAGAGAAAGAGCTGTGTGTGTCTCATTTCTGGGGGGAAATCCATATGGATCATGTTTGCCGGATTGTGGAGTGTTGA
The DNA here is from genome assembly GCA_029574335.1 of Rana kukunoris. Classification (NCBI taxonomy): domain Eukaryota; kingdom Metazoa; phylum Chordata; class Amphibia; order Anura; family Ranidae; genus Rana; species Rana kukunoris. The sequence continues at coordinate 146,209,034 of CM056060.1, forward strand.
TAAGCTGTCGTGGGTTGGTGGAATAGAATATCGAAAACATTGTTAACAAATATAATTTCCAACATCTATCAAGTGACAAACTTCTGTTCCTATGTCCTCTCACCTAAATAGAAGGAATCATTCTGCCCAACACCAAGCCTTCCCCAGATCATTACCCCCAGCACCAAAGTCAAAAGTCTAGGGGCCAGATTCACACAGAATCTGCGGCAGCCAAGCGTAAGCTATTTACACTACGCCGCCGCAACTTAATGGAGCAAGTGCCGTATTCCCAAAGCACTTGCTCCGTAGTTTGCGGTGGCTTAGTGTAAATGGCCCTTCCGTATCCCCGCGTAATTCAAAGGGGGCGGCTTGTATTTAAATTAAGCGCGCCCCCGCGTCGATTGAACTGCGCATGCGCCGGCTGGGAAAAAAGCCCAGTGCGCATGCTCCAGCTCACGTCGGAAAACGTTGATGAACCCAAAGTGAAAACGACGTGATCGTCACGTACGCAATGCGCTTTTCGCAAACGACTTAGTAAAACGACGTAACCGACGGAAAAAGACGACGCTGACCCGACACCATACTTAACATGGCATACGACGGAACTTTGTAAACCTACCCCTCATATAGCAGGGGTAGGTTTACGCTTATGGAAACGACGTAAACGACGACGGGGCGGCGTAAAAACATTCGGGAATCGGCGTATTAAGCTTATTTGCATAGGCAAATGAGAAAACAACGTAAAGGCCACCTAGCGGCCAGGAAAGTCGGATCTTCACTGTATCTATGCGTAAGTGATTCTATGAATCACACGCATAGATACCCAGTAAAAAAAACAGAGATACGACGGTGTTTCCTGCGATACACCGTCATATCTCTTTTGAGAATCTGGCCCTAGGAGTCATTTTTGACTCTGACATGACCATGGCTGCTCAAATTGGGTCAGTAGTTAGCGGGTCTCACCATCTCCTGCGTCTACTAAGAAGACTCGTGCCCTTCATTCCGGAAAAAGACACCGCAGTAGTGGTAGGAACACTAATAAACTCCAAGCTCGACTATGCTAACTCCCTGTACCTAGGTCTCCCAAAATACCTGATTGTCCATCTACAAGTCGTCCAGAATACGGCAGCGCGACTGGTAACAGGAAAAAAAAACTGGGAATCAATTTTCCTCTCCCTGAGGTTCCTCCATTGGCTGCCCGTCAAGGACCGAATCACATTCAAGGCCTCTGCCTGACACACAAATGTGTACAAGGAATCGCCCCCCAATATTTATGTCAGAAAATAAAATACCACAACCCCAATCACGTTCTCCGATCAGCTAACCAAAATCTATTACAAATCCCCCAAGGCCCACTACAAGAGAAAAGGAGAACGAAGATTTGCAGTCCAAGGTCCTTGACTGTGGAACTCATTACCGAACAGAAGAGAATCACCGGGCCTGCAGGAAAAAACTCAAGACCCATCTTTTCTGAAGGCTAAATAGAAGAAAAATTGATGCCAAGCGCCTTGAGGCGATTCAGTTCGCATTTGTAGCGCCATATAAGTTATTCACTCACTCACTCAGTCAGCATTAAGAAACTTGCCTTCTCCTAATGAAATCTGTTTTATTATTTTGGTGGTTGCTGGACTTCTAATCAAACTCGCCAGCATTAGTAGTGTTTTAGAAGTCAATGCATAGAAAGTCTTCCATATAACAGAAAGACAAAAAAATTAAAAACAAAATGAAGGCTCTGGATTTGAAGCTTGGCTTTCTTCAGATGTAGTGGGTCTTGTCAAATGGATATTGGCCTCTATGAAAATGCAAAATGGGGGGTCCAGGGGTCTCAAAACTATGTGTATGGCCCTCTACAGGATTCCAGCCCACACATAGAGTCAGTGGAGAATCTTCAATGTGCAGTAGACTGATGATTCAGGTCAGCAGATGCTACCTATGGGCTCTACTTAAATCCTAACCCAGACTCGATAAGGGGAAACTTTTATAAGGAACCTGATGTAAGGGGGGCTCCGGTGGGGACTTTCACATAAGGGAGGACTCTAATGGGACCTTAATGTAAAGAGGGACTCTAATGGGACCTGTCAGGAGCATGTATGGACATCAAGATGCTAAGAGGGCTCCCCTTGCAGCTGAGTGCAGCGTGCCCCTGGAGTTGAGAACAGGGAGCGCGGTGCCCAAAGAAGCATGGTTGGCCAGGTGCTTGTTTGCAGTAAGATGAGCTTAGCCACTGAGGGATGACTGAAGCAGGCAAAGCTGAGCTTGCTGTGTTCAGGTAAGCAGAGAAACCAGAAGCCAGGCCCGAGGTCATATACAGGTAAGTCAGTCCAAAGCATATACAGGGGCATGCCAAGGTCATACACAAGCAGGGTCCAGGTACAAGCCGAAGGTCAAGCCGGGTGATCAGGACGCAGAAGCAGAGTCCAGAAGCAGGCCAAGGGTCAAACTAGGAGATCAGGAAGCAAGGTCAAGGCAAGCCAGGCCACAACAGGTAAGCACGGATGAGGAAGCAGGGTCAAGGTACACAAGGAACTGAAGAGGTAATCCAGCAATGTCCTGCAGTAACAGGCTGACTTAAATAGGGCCATTGGTGCCAGCGTCTGTCACGCCGCTTGCGGGCCGTCGCACACACTCAGTATTGCGTGTGCGCCGATGCGTACCAGTGTGCGTCAATGCATGCTGAGGTGCGGCGCATGCTCGTGCACATCTCGGGACCCTCCATGGGCGTCAATGAAGCAAGATTGCCAGTACCGTTACAGGACCTTAATGTAAGGGGGAACTCTAATGGGGACCTTGATGTAAGGGGGAGTCTAATGGGGATTCTAATTAAAAGGCATTTTAATGGGGATTCTGAAGTAAAGTGGACTCTGATGTAAAAGAGACGCTAATAGGTAACCTGATGTAAGGGGGGGGGGGGGGGGCTGATGTAAGATGTGGCCCTCGTGGGGATGTGGCCCTCGTACTGTAATGTGGCCCTCATATTGAAAAGTATGGAGACTCCTGTGTTGGAAAATCGATTTATGAGTCCATATAGCCTTTAATCTTGACAATAACATCAAAATCAATAGAAAATAGTAGCCAACGCATTTTAAGGGCCAAATAACTCCAATTCATTAAGGACACTAACTTGGTTGTTTGGGTTCCAATATGGACCTTGGTATAACTTTCTAGACCACACAGCCATTGAACTCTGCCCGCCTGCATATTTTCTCTTCTGAGATGTCTGTCCAGGAAGGCCAAGCTTCAAGTCCAGAGCCTCTATTTTCTTTGTGCTCCTACCTACCATATTGAAGTCTTGACATGCATTGGGTTTAAAAAAACACTATGGCTGCCCATTGAGATCACAAGGCCGGCCCCCATGGGAAATATGACCAAATTTCTTACGGTTGAGGCAAGTTTCTTACTGCTGATTAAAGCGGTTGTCTACCCGCTGAACTTTTTTTTTTGAACCCTGTAAAGCAAAAGGCATAATAAGCTAGTATGCACCGCATACTAGCTCATTATGAAATACTTACCTTAGAATGAGGCGTTGGTAACTTACCTGGTCCATGCCGAGGTAGCCGTCACGTTACCTCGGCGTATCGCGGCTCCAGCGCTCTGAGTGGCTGGAGCCGCGATGTCGTCACTTCCGTGCGGGAGACTTCTTTCCAGCAAGGTCCGGCGGCTGCCGGGCCTTAAGCCAAAAATCCCCTGTGCGCATGCGCCGCTGCATTCAGGGGCTCATTGCGAGGGGAATATCTCCTAAACCGTAAAGGTTTAGGAGATATTTTTTTACCTACAGGTAAGTCTTATTATAGGCTTTATTATAGGCTTACATGTAGGTAAAAGTAAAAAAATTCCCTATACAACCGCTTTAACCACTTAAGCCCCGGACCAATATGCTGCTAAATTCCCAAAGGTGTTTTTACAATTCGGCACTGCGTCGCTTTAACAGACAATTGCGTGGTTGTGCGACGTGGCTCCCAAACAAAATTTGCATCCTTTTCTTCCCACAAATAGAGCTTTCTTTTAATGGTATTTGATTGTCTCTGCGATTTTTATTTTTTGCAATATAAACGGAAAAAGACCGAATTTTTTTAAAATTTCTACTTTTTGTTATAAGAAAAATCTAATAAACTAAACTTTAGTCAAACATTTAGGCCAAAATGTATTCAGCCACATGTCTTTAGTAAAAAAAATCACATAATAAAAAAAAATTAGCTACCTAGCGGCAACAGTGACACTAATACAGTGATCAGAAAAACCATCGCTTATTGACACTGGCAATAGGGGGTGAAAGGGTTAACTAGGGCGGTGATCAAGGGGTTAAACCTTTATTGGGGGGTACGGGGGCTACCCTGGACCTAACACTAACTGCCTGTCACACTAACTGTCACACTGACACTAAATGCAGTGATCAGTAAATATATGATCACTGCAATCAGTGACACTGTGACACGGGGTTGGGAGGGGGGGTGATCTGAAAGGGTTAAGTGTGCCTATGTGTATGGTGTCAGTGTAGTGTTGGTGCGACTTACTTGTGATGTCTTCTCTCCTCTCGGCAGATTGAAAATACCGCCGAGAGGAGAGGTGACATCACTTCCTCTGCCTGTGTTTACATTATTTACATTTATTTACAGGGAGGGAGCGGATTCGCTGGGAGCAATCTGGAGGGGGCAGACAAAAAGGAACAGTCGCCCCCTCATCCTGGATCGCTGCCACGGAATTACCGACCGTCGCAAGTATCGGGGGGTCCCGATCGGACCCCCGACCCACGTCTAGGCAGGGACATACAGGTAAGTCCATCTGCCTGTACGTGCCATTCTGCTAACGTATATGTACATGCGGTGGTCGTGAAGTGGTTAAGGAAGGCTCAGTGTTAGACAGAATGGTATTATGTCTAATGGCTGGTTTATGTTCTGCACTTTATAGAAGCGTAGGCTCGACTTCAAGCCACAGACACCAAATTTCACAGAACATTTTTTTTTCTTCTTAGCTGTGTATATAAAAGAAGAATGCACATTCAAGTCAAGGATTCTTCACTTCAGATAAGTATGAGTGTAGAGGCAGGGCCGCCATCAGGGGGGTACAGGCAGTACACCTGTAAGGGGCCCAGGGGTCCCCAGGGGCCCGGATGGGAACCCCCCTTAAAAAAAAAACACCAGGGCCCCAGATAGCAACCCCCTCTTTTTTTATATTTGTTTATAAAAAATATATTTTTTTATAAAAAAAATATATTTTTTAATATATTTTTATTTTATTTTTTATTAAAGGGCCAATTTTTTTTCTTTTCTTTTTTTAAAGGTCCGGAGGTCCACAGGGGCCCGGAGGCCCCCAGGGCCCCACATGGCAACCCCCCTTTTTTTATTTATTTTTTATAAAAAAATTATATTTTTTTAATATATTTTTATTTTATTTTTTATTAAAGGGCCTTTTTTTTAGGGGTTCGGAGGTCCCCAGGGGCCCCGAGGCCACCAGGCCCCCGGATGTCAACCCACTTTTTTTTAAATATATATTCTTTTAATATATATATATTTTTATTTATATTTTATTAAAGGGCCATTTTTTTTAGGAGTCTGGAGGTCCCCAGGGGCCCAGAGATCCCCAGGGCCCCTGATGACAACCACCCTTTTTTTTATAAAAAAAAAATATTTTTATATATTTTTTTATTTCTTATATTTTTATAATATATATATATATATATATATATATATATATATATATACATATATTATTAAAGGACCCAGAGGTCCCAGGGCCCCCGGATGACAACCCTCCTTTTTTTTTATGTTTTACCTTTCTTTATATTATTAATATTTTTTTCTATATATATATAGATATATTTGTATTAAAGGGCTCAGAGGTCCCCAGGGGGGCCCCATGTGTCAAACCCCCTTTTTTTATAAATGTTTTTTTTTATTTTTTTTATATATATTTTTTTTATCTTTTTTTTATTAAAGGGCCCAGAGGTCCCCAGGGCCCTGGAAGGCAACCCCCTTTTTTTTTTTTTAATAAATGTTTATTTCTTTTTTATATATATATTTTTGTATTTATTTTTTATTAAAGGGCCCAGAGGTTTCTTTTTATTAAAGGGCCCAGAGGTCCCGGATGGAAAGCCCCCTTTTTTTGTAATTTCCTTTTATAAAAAAAAAAATTAGGTCCCCAGGGCCCCAGATGGCAACCACCCTTTTTAAAAAAATATATATATATTTTATATATATAAATATATATATATATATATATATATATATATATATATATATATATATATATTCTCTCTTTTTTTCTTTTTAATAAAGGGCACAGAGGTCCCCAGGGCCCCGGATGGCCCCCCGCTTCTCAATTCGCGGCAGCAGCCAATCCCCTCCCCCGCTTCTCAATTTCATGCAGCAGCCCCCCCCCCCGCAGTCCTCTGCTCCAGGGGGCCCATGCCTAAAGCTGTGTAAGGGGCCCCAAAATTCCTGATGGCGGCCCTGTTTAGAGGTGCCCACTATACGCCTAACAAATAACTGTAATTAGCTTCCCATATGTTCAATGACAACAATGTTCTCAGACCGCCTCTCTAGACGGCCCTGTAGGCGATCATTACTAAGTGACAGCTGCTTGTTTCAAGGGGTCCCTCATTTGCACTATGCAAGAACCTCTGTAAATAAGAAAAACATATGTGAGCGTAAAACATTCCAACCTATAAATGTCCAGGAAGTTTCGATTCTTCTGAGGGTCCCGCCAGACAGTCACTTGAGGCCAGGTCAAGCCTCAGACTTATTTCCGACGGTGATCAGAGTGTTTGCCCTGTCAGATTCGCTGCCATGTACGGTGCTGGTGGAAGAGGAGATTCCTTCTCTGTCATGACATGGTGACTTCCAATTTCCAATTTTAATTTTGCAACACAAAATTGGAATACGGAAAATTCCTCTTTGTGAAATTGCGACATTTCATGTAGAGGTTGAAGAGAGATAAAAATGTGGTTTAAGCCCAGGCACTTCTATTTTTGTACAGTTTATTAGAAAAGAAACATTATATTATATTATTGTCTATGGTCATCTCCACCACAGAAGGGTTTCATGTCAGTTTAATGTGTGAATGAAGCTATATGAAGCAGTTTGTTGCAAAAATCTGATGAATAAAAAAATACTGTATATACTCGAGTATAAGCCGAGTTTTTCAGCACATTTTTTGGTGCTGAAAATGGCCCCCTCGGCTTATTCTCGAGACGCGTTTCTGCGCCATAACTCCCTTCCATAGACACCAATGTTAAACAGTAATTTCTCCTGTAACTTTGGGGACCCGGTACTGACCGGCCATAGGTCCCCTGGACCCGAAACTTGGCACACATGTAGCCCAAGTTCTCCTCTACAAGCCGGCAAAGTTTACTGTCTGGGGGACCTACAGCAGGGGAGCACTGATTTTTCACAGCCGGGCACCCCTTCTATATACTCCCATGGTAAACGTAAGTCTAGTCATGGACACAGTGAGGCATGGACACAGTGAGGCATGGGCACAGTGCGGGAATGGACACAGTGAGGCATGCACATGGACACAGTGAGGCACAGTCAGGCATGCAGATGGACACCCTAGGCTTATACTCGAGTCAATACGTTTTCCCAATTTTTTTGTGGTAAAATTAAGTGCCTCGGCATATATTCAGGTCGGCCTATACTTGAGTATATACGGTATGTATATTTTAAAAGGGGCGCGATGGGGTTGATTTATTAAAACTGGAGAGTGCAAAATCTGGTGCAGCTCTGTGAAGAAACCAATCAGCTTCCAGGTTTTATTGTTAACGCTTAATTGGACAAGCTGAACTTAGAAGCTGATTGGCTACCATGCACAGCTGCGCCAAATTTTGCAGTCTGAAGTTTTAGGAAATCAATTAACTTAGGCTGGCCATACACAGAGTGAAGAAATGTGCTCAATTCACCCATCAACACAGACAGTGCTGACAAAGAAATCCCTCCTGGCAGGTCATTATCCCGGTGGCAGTTTTGCCAACCGCCCGTATTTTTACTGGTAAAAACAAGGCACTTTTTCTCCTGCCTTTAAAAGCCAGTTACAGAAGAAAAGTGTCAGTAAAAAATGGCTGCCATCAGCTTGGGTCAGAACTGCACCTGCACAGTTCCGGAAATCCCTGAGATGATCCGATCCTGCGTTGACCCTGCATTCGGCCAGCACCGGCGGGCAGTGCCCGGCCCCCAGGAGGGTATGATAGAGGCTGTGTGCGGGTGGAGTCGGTTGCACCTATTTTCTACTACAAGGTCCATAAAGACATGGATGAGCGAGTTTGGGGTGGAGGAACTTGACTGACCTGCACCTCAACCCGACAGAACACCTTTGGGATGAGTGGAGACTGCGAGCCAGGTCTTCTCATCTAACATCAGTGCCTGACCTCACAAATGCGCTTCTGGAAAAATGAACACTGTTATAGAGTATATGATCAACTGTAACTCCATTTTGTCTTTTGTCTTCCATTTCATAGTTCTTGTTTCTAAATGAATGTACGCTGCAAAAAGATGAAGTCGGTTATTTCACCACAGACTTCTGGAAAGGCCTTGTGCCTCTTATTCTTGATCACCCTGATTGCGTTCCTACCCACATGGATCATAACTAACTGTATATACCACCCTGATGACTTGGGTGCCATAAAAGGCATATGTGGAGCACAACCTATACATGACACACGTAACTGGTCAAAAAGAGAATCATTGGGAGAATATACATATGCACAAACATCAGGTTATGAGAAATGTTATATATGTAGTAAGCTAGAGTCACCTAATTACTAGTGTTGAGCAGAATATGCCATATTCGATTTTGCGATATATCTCGAATATATAGTCGAATATTCGAGATATATTCGCTAAATACGAATATTCGTGATATTTTTTGGAAATTAAATGATTGCGAAATTTCGCTATTGCGAATGCGAATGCGAATGCGAATTGCGAATGCGAATGCGAAATTTCGAGAAATGCAGAATGGAGCACTCTGATTGGCTCAGAATATTCGTGATATATTACAATATAAAATAATTGCGAATATTCGAGAAATGCGGAATGGAGCACTCTGATTGGCTCAGAATATTCGTGATATTTTACAATACAAAATAATTGCGAATATTCGAGAAATGCGGAATGGAGCACTCTGATTGGCTCAGAATATTCGTGATATATTACAATACAAAATAATCGCGCGATATCGCTATTGCCGAATAATCGCATTGCGATTTTTCGGCAAAATAAAATGAGCGCTGCAGCTACTCGGCCCAAGGTCTCTAATCATACCAGCAATGCTTTTAGATGTCGATGGGGATCTCTAGGATGTGATCTGTTCTAAAAAAAAATTGAAAAAATATGAATATTCGAAATAGCGAATATTCGCCGCGATATTCGTGTTATTCGCGAATACTCGAATATGCAATATTCGTAGCGAATATTCGCAATGCGAATATTCGTGAGCAACACTACTAATTACAAAGATCTGGATCTACTATCTCATCTGAATGTCTTACATAGTTACATAGTTACATAGTTAGTCAGGTTGAAAAAAGACACAAGTCCATCCAGTTCAACCATAAAAAAAATAAAAAATAAAACAAAGTAAAACACAGTACATCCTCCCATACACCCAACTCCATACCCACAGTTGATCCAGAGGAAGGCAAAAAACCCCAGCAGAGCGATGATCCAATTTGCTACCGGAGGGGAAAAAATTCCTTCCTGATCCCCCGAAAGGCAATCGGATTTACCCCGGATCAACTTTACCTACAAAACTTAGTACTCAGTTATATTATGTGCATTTAGGAAAGAATCCAGGCCTCTCTTAAAGCAATCTACTGAGCTGGCCAGAACCACCTCTGGAGGGAGTCTGTTCCACATTTTCACAGCTCTTACTGTGAAGAAACCTTTCCGTATTTGGAGGTGAAATCTCTTTTCCTCCAGACGTAAAGAATGCCCCCTTGTCCTCAGTGTTGACCTTAAAATGAATAACTCAACACCAAGTTCGCTATATGGACCTCTTATGTATTTGTACATGTTGATCATATCCCCCCTTATTCTCCTCTTCTCAAGAGTGAATAAATTCAGTTCCTCTAATCTTTCCTCATAGCTGAGCTCCTCCATGCCTCTTATCAGTTTGGTTGCCCTTCTCTGCACTTTCTCCAGTTCTCCGATATCCTTTTTGAGAACTGGTGCCCAAAACTGGACTGCATATTCCAGATGAGGTCTTACTAATGATTTGTACAGGGGGCAAAATGATATCTCTATCTGTGGAGTCCATACCTCTCTTAATACAAGAAAGGACTTTGCTCGCTTTGGAAACCGCAGCTTGGCATTGCATGCCATTATTGAGCTTATGATCAACTAAAACCCCCAGATCCTTCTCCACTACAGATCCCCCAGTTGTACTCCCCCTAGCATGTATGATGCATGAATATTCTTAGCCCCCAAGTGCATAACTTTACATTTATCAACATTAAACCTCATCTGCCACTTAGTCGCCCAATTAGACAGAGCATTGAGGTCGGCTTGTAAATTGGAGACATCCTGCAAGGACATTATTCCACTGCATAGCTTGGTGTCATCTGCAAAAACAGAAATGTTACTTTTGATCTCAGACCCAATATCATTTATAAATATATTGAAAAGTAAGGGACCCAACACTGAACCTTGGGGTACACCGCTGATAACCTTGGACCATTCAGATTGGAAACTCTCTAGCCTGATTTAATAGAATGGTGCTATTTGACTTGGATGCAGTCCAGTGGACTCCCAGGCCAAAAAGACAGGGAACTCACGTTGTGCAGACAAGTGGCCACAATAAGAAACTGTTATTCTTACTTAATCTGTTCTCCCTGGCGAGTAATTAGTCAGTGTCTGGAGTCCATTGGCTGAAGGAATCTTATGCTGTTGATGAGATAGTGAGATTAAGGTAAAATTATGTGTTTAATTACTAGAGCCACTAGAACTTAGGTGCTAAAAGTAAAGCTTATCTGAGTCTTTATTACAGTAGAAACTCTGTAGATAAGAAGTAATTTCATGACTTAAGAGGGGATTGTTATAGAGTATATGATCAACTGTAACTCCATTTTGTCTTTTATCTTCCATTTCACAGTTCTTCTTTCTAAAAGAATGTACGCGGCATTAGACTTTTGTTTGAGCCAAAGTTTTAATTAGAACGTGTTCATTTTTAAGTGTTGAACTTTAAATGACCTGTGCTTCACGACAAGTACTTGTACACATGTGTTGTTGAAAATGTATTAAGTTAATTTTTTTTTTTTAATCTTTATTTATTGAAATTTTTTTTTTATATCATTACACTCAAATACAACAAGATACAAACAAAAATGTCCAAACACGTATCCAAACAGCATACAAAGCCATGGGTCCAATTGTCTATCCAACAAAGAGGATATAAAAGACGAAGGTGTCCATTACATGGTCAGAAGAACATATAAATCCTATCATTATTAGAGTGTCCCCAATCACTCTGTTGGACACTGGGGGCAATTAATGTTCAATATCACCAAGTCGGACAGGCAAACATAAACAAAAAGGGGAAAAGGGAAAAAAGAACAAAGAAGCAAAGAATGGGTATACTCATGCAAATTATATGAGCATATGTGCAGCAGTGAATTTAAGTGTTATGCCGGATCTAAAATCGTTCTGACAATTACTCCACTCCTGGTGGAGACCAGTCCATTGGGCTTGAGTCTGTAGGGTCCTCCAAAATAGTTCATTTTAATTTCACCAATTAGAAAAGGAACATTTTTAACCACAGTTCAAATGCATATAAATCACAGAGATAAGATGAGAGTCAACGATAAGTGATAAGGTGGTTTAAAATAATTATGTGGATATTAGAAAGTTACAATACATTAATTAGTCAGTGTCTGGAGTTCATTGGCTGAAGGAGTCTTATGCTGTCGATCAGATGGTGAGATTAAGGTAAAATTATGTGTTACTAGATTACTAGAGCCACTAGAACCCCTAAACCCAGGTGCTAAAAGTAAAGCTTATCCTAGTCTTTATTACAGTAGAAACTCTGTAGATAAGAAGTAATTTCATGACTTAAGAGGGGATTGTTATAGAGTATATGATCAACTGTAACTCCATTTTGTCTTTTATCTTCCATTTCATAGTTTTTCTTTCTAAAAGAATGTACGCGGCATTAGACTTTTGTTTGAGCAAAAGTTTTATTTAGAACGTGTTCATTTTTAAGTGTTGAACTTTAAATGACCTGTGCTTCATGACAAGTACTTGTACACTTGAAAATGCATTAAGATAGTTCATTTTAATTTCACCAATTAGAAAAGGAACATTTTTAACCACAGTTGAAATGCATATAAATCACAGAGATAAAATGATAGTCAACAATAAGGGATACAGGTGGTTTAAAATAATTATGTGGATATTACAAAGTTATATACAATACAATAATTAAGTTTGACAGGGTTGAAGTCTGCGTGTGCCCTCATTAAAACTGTTAAAATACAGTTCTCAGTGTATATATTAACCACTTAAGGACCGCCTACTGCACATATACGTCGTCAGAATGGCACGGCTGGGCACATCAACGTATATATTAGTACCCAGCCGTGGGTCACGGGCGCGCGCCCGCGGCGCGCTCCCGTGACCCGGTCCGGAGCTCCAGGACCGGGACCGTGGGATTCGCAGACCCGATCGCCACTGCAGTGCGGCGATCCGTCCCTGGAGCTGAAGAACGGGGAGAGCCATGTGTAAACATGGCTTCCCCGTGCTTCTCTGTGGCTGCAGCATCGATCCTGTAATAGGGGGACGCGATCGATGATGTCACACCTACAGCCACACCCCCTATAGTTGTAAACACACACACAAGTCACAGCGCCCCCTGTGGTTAACTCTTAAACTGCAACTGTCATTTCCACAGTAAACAATGCAATTTAAATGCATTTTTTGCTGTGAAAATGACAATTGTCCCAAAAATGTGTCAAAATTGTCCGAAGTGTCTGCCATAATGTCGCAGTCATGAAAAAAATCGCTGATCGCCGCTATTAGTAGTTAAAAAATTTTTTTTTATAAAAATGCAATAAAACTATCCCTTATTTTGTAAACGCTATAAATTTTGCGAAAACCAACCGATAAATGCTTATTGCGATTTTTTTTACCAAAAATATGTAGAAGAATACGTATCGGCCTAAACTGAGGAAAAAAAATGTTTTTTTTATATATTTTTGGGGGATATTTATTATAGCAAAAAGTAAAAAATATTGAATTTTTTTTTTTAATTGTCGCTCTATTTTTGTTTATAGCGCAAAAAATAAAAACCGCAGAGGTGATCAAATACCACCAAAAGAAAGCTCTATTTGTGGGGAAAAAAGGACGCCAATTTTGTTTGGGAGCCATGACGCACGACCGCGCAATTGTCAGTTAAAACGACGCAGTGCCGAATCGCAAAAAGGGGCAAGGTCCTTTACCTGCATTTTGGTCCGGGTCTTAAGTGGTTAATAATTAGAACGCCTTGTGTTTGGGCCAGCTGTGTCCTTGAAGATAATGTTATCTTTATGTCCTTGTAGGATAATGTTGTTTTTCCAAGGTATCTTGCAGCTGCCGAAACCAATTCGACTAAGCACCTGCCGAAACTAGTGAATCTCTGTAGAAACCTACTCGACCCTTAGAAACCCAGGAGAAAGTCTACCCCTCCCCTCTCGTTTTCTATTTTATAAGCCATTGATTTCATGCAGCGTACACACCATCACTTTATGTGATAGAAAAAAACTAGTTTTTAAAAACGTCAATTTAAATGACCGTGTGTGGGGGAAAACTTTGTTTTATGTCTTGTGAAAAACTACGAAAAAAAAATTGAAGCATGCTTCAATTTTTTGTGTCGTCTTTCAAAATTTTGTTTTTTGTTTCACAAAAAATCACTGTGTGTAGCAAAAAAACGACGTTTAAAACAACGATTTTCAACCCGCGCATGCCCAGAAGCTAGTTATGAAGCAAGCTTCAATGGAAAAGAGTGGTGAACGTAACCTCGCTTTGCTAGACCATTGTGAAAAAACGATGGTGTGTAGGCAACGTTGTTTTTGAAAATAGAAGTTTCAAAAACGTCGTTTTTTTTCCATCACATAAAGTGATGGTGTGTACGCGGCATTAGACTTGCTTTGCACATTGCCTGCTGTGTGTGGGTCATTGAGGTCTCCAGAATTCTGATTGCGGTCGCTGTGGATTTACCAGGATAAGAGGGTGGTCGGCTGTCCAGTAATCAATCCTTTTACAGTGGGGGCTCTTGTCTGGGATAAGCTGTTATTCTACGGTAAGTTTATTTTTATGTCTTATCTGATGAATTAATTTTCTTGCCGTAGCTCTGATAAAGCTACAGACCATGCCTACATAGACTAACATAGATAAAAGGTCTTTGGCAGACCTATAAAGTCCTTTGGGAGGACATACCATGTTTCCCCGAAAATAAGCCTGGGTCTTATAATAATTTTGGCAACAAAAGACACAGTAGGGCTATTTTCGGGGAAGGTCTTACCTTGTAATGTTAAAATGCTTGTAAAATCCTATAATCAACTCTATTGCCGTATTATATAATGTACAATGTGTGTTTCTATAATATAATTGTGTCAAATGCCTTCGTTATAGCGCCGCTTTGCGCTTCTGTGACCCACTGGGACTCTCTTCCCCGCAATTATATTACAGAAACACACACTTTGTACATTATATAATACTGTAATATAGTGGATTATAGGATTTTACAAGCATTTTAAACTAGGGCTTATTTTTGGGGTAGGGCTTATATTGCAGCCCTCCTGGAAAATCCAGGCTAATCCCATTCCTGCTAATGGATGAGAGTGCTGCAGCTGACTTTAAGGAACACTAAAGGCAAAATGTATAATTTTTTTAAAATAACAAACATGTTATACTTACCTCCACTGTGCAGCTCGTTTTGCACAGAGTGGCCCCGAACCTCCTCTTCTGGGGTCCCTCGGCGGCTGTCTTGGCTCCTCCCCACAAGAATTCACCACCTTTATGCGAGCGAGCAAGCATGGTGGTGAGTTGTTGCGGGTACGCTCCCGTGATTCAGCTGGTGGCTATAGCCGCTCACTGTATCACTCGGCCCACCCCCCGGCACACCGCATTATTGGATGTGATTGACAGCAGCGTGAGCCAGTGTCTAGCGCATTATGCGGCAAGGCTTTATCTACCTACGCCCCCCAAAAATGGAAATAAAGTCCCTTCAGTGATTTCACTTCCTGGGCCCTTCTGTTGCCCTAATGGGGCCCAGGATTATGTAAGTACACCCTGAAAAGCAAGTAGGAACTGGGGTGGTTTAGAAAAACATTTGAATTTATTCTGTCAGAAATTAATTATAAAGCTTCCCGGCCCCCTTGCTGAGCATCCACACAGCCAGCAGACATCCAAATGCCATTGCTCTTACCTGAAATCCCACTCCTAGATCAAACATTGCATGATCTCCAAACATATGCTACAGACAAAGACATCCAACAATGGAATGCAGTAGGTGGCCTTGTCTGCCAAGAGGGGAGACTATGTATTCTTGTAGCAAATGCTCTTTTGTTCATTTCACAATACCATGGTGTAGGACACAGAGGCTGGCAGGTCACATGTGGATTATTAGACAAGGATTTTTTCATTCCAGGTCTTTCCTTTCGTGTTAAGGCATATGTTTCCAGATGCATCACATGCATTCAAAATAATCCCAAGAACCCTCACAAGGCGAAACATGAACACCTAATATATCCATCCACACCATTTACTTATTCAGTAATTTACAAATTACACATGCCTAAGTTAGGTAAGAGACAAGCATACTTACTTGTAATAGTGGACATGTTCTCAAGATGGATAGAAGTGTTTGTAACAACAAAGTAAGATGCACAAACAGTAGTCAAAATTCTCACACGGGAAATAATTCCCAGTTGGGGATGCTAACTTCAGATCAACTCAGACACTGGCCCTGCATTTGTGGCCAAAGTCTGCCAAGATCTAATAAAAACACTCAAAATCTACTGGAAGTTTCACATACCTTCAAAGTTTAGGTATAGTGGAAAGGGTCAACAGAACCATTAAGGATAAGATCAGGAAGGCCACTGGAGGTATGTATACCAATTGGAAGAAGGACCTCCTAGCAGTTCTGGCTGAGGTAGGAATGACACCCTCTACGAAAACAGGATACTCTCCTTTTGAAGTCCTAGTGGGTAGGCCATTCCCCATCCCATGGGCCAGACAGCCACTTGTGTAAGAAAGAGGGGACCTTGATCTCATTCAGGAAGAATATGTAAGAAAACTTTTTGAAATTGGAAGAAATGTTGCTCGCACCTCCCCTTGTTCTTCACAGGAACCTACACACCCTTTCCAGGTTGGTGACACCGTTGTGGCCCAGCAATTAAAATGCACCAAGAAACAGGAGTATCCCTTCGGACCTCAAACAACAGTCATCACTATTATTCTGGTAAAGGGACAACAGGCCTGGATTCATGCCAGTCATGTGAAGATGGTGAAGCAAACACCTAAGGGGAAGATTAAAGACAAAGAAGGTGAAGTAAGCAGTGAAAATTCTCGAATAGTGAGTGAAGCAGGTGGTCAAGACTCTAAAAAAGATGACGTCGCCTATTTCACCACAGACTTCTGGGAAGGCCTTGTGCCTCCTATTCTTGATCACCCTGATTGTGTTCCTACCCACATGGATCATAAAAGTAAGTCTACCTCTTCCCTCTTGTGTTCTACTTTTATAAGCTGTAGCTCTTATTAAAGATTTCAGACTTGCTTTGCACATTGCCTGCTGTGTGTGTGTGATTGAGGTCTCCAGAATTCTGATTGCGGTCGCTGTGGATTCACCAGAATAATAGGGTGGTCGGCTGTCCAGTAATCAATCCTTTTACACACACTACTAAACCTTGTGAACAGCCTTCACAGAAGAGTTAAAGCTGTTATAGCTACAAAGGGTGAGCCAACTCAATATTGAACCCTCCAGACTAAGACTGGGATGCCTTAAAAGCTCATGTGCGTGTTAAGGTAGGCATCCTAATACTTTTGACAATATAGGGTATATAACGGGGTTGGTAACTCATAAATATCAGGCTATATGAAGATCTCCACCAGTTAATGTCTATAAATAAATTTATGTATTTTCAAATGCAGCTTCGAATTTAACAAAGACAACAGAATATGCCAATGCAAACCTTCACAGCTTTCAAACTAAAAATTGGGATAAGGAAAGATGATTTGTAATTGGTCAATATGGGAGTGCACTTTTTTCATTAAGTTTACATAAAGTAGCTTAATTGTAACAAAACTCAAATTCACATTTAATATTTTCTCTTTACACTGGTATTACCGTATTTATCGGGGTATACAGCGTGCCGGCACATAACACGCACCCCAAACCTAGAAAGGTAGTTTAAGGAAAAAAAAGAAAACTTACATTTTTGCCCTGCGTCCATCGGCGGCCTTGTCTGGCGTCCGTCTGTCCAGCCTTGTGGGTGTCCGTCTGCGGCTTCCTTGCGTGGGGTCCGTCCAGCGTGTCTGTCTGTGAGTCCGCACCTGGCCCGGGGTTGTATTTTTGGATTTTCCGCGAGCCGATAGGAGCCGGATTTCCTGTGTGTTTGGCTCCTCTCGCGTGGCTGCGGGCGGAGCCGAGCGTTACTGAGCTTAGCCGAGTGCGAAGTACACTCGGCTCGGCTCTAGGCTAGACAGCGGGGATCGGCGTATATCACGCACCCACAATTTTCCCCTGATTTTAAGGGGAAAAAAGTGCGCGGTATACGCCATAAATACGGTAATTATTTTTTAAGACAGATGAAAAATCAATACAGTAATACCTTGGATTGAAAGCATAATCAGTTTCAGAAGCATGCTTGTAATCCAAAGCACTCGTATATCAAAGTAAGTTTGCCCAGAGGAATCAATGGAAACTAAAGCCTTGTACACACTATCAGTCCATCCGATGAGAACGGTCTGATGGACCGTTGTCATCGGTTAACCGATGAAGCTGACTGATGGTCTGATGTGCCTACACACCATCGGTTAAAACAACGATCGTATCAGAACGCGGTGACGTAAAACACAATGACGTGCTGAAAAAAATTAAGGTCAATGCTTCCAAGCATGCGTCGACTTGATTCTGAGCATGCGTGGATTAGGAATCCATCGGTTAAATTTAAAGCAAGTTGGCTTGTTGTTTAACCGATGGTTAAATAACCCATGGGGCCCACACACGATTGGTTTTGACCGATGAAAACGGTCCATCAGACCGTTGTCCTCTGGTTAACTGATCGTGTGTGCGCGGCCTGAGACAATTAGTTCCATAGTGTATGAAGTACTGTATGTGACCAGAGGTTCGGGGGCATTGGTGTATACAGTACTGCATGTGCCCAGAGGTGCAAGGGGTGCCAGAGACACTCTCAGACACTCGGGAATGGTGTGTCACTGGCGCCCCCGCACTTCTGCCAAATGCGACACTGCACACCCCAGCGGCTTGAATCCTGCTCGTCTTGCGAGGCAATGCTTTCAAATTGAGTCAGGATTTTTTTTTTTTAAATAGCTCTTAACCACGTTACTCGTAATCCAAGGTTTTACTGTACATCAGTTAATGTGCGTGTAAGGCCGCATACACACGAAAGGTTAAACAGAGGACAACAGTCTGATGGACCGTTTTCATCGGTCAAAACCGATCGTGTGTGGGCACCATCGGTTATTTAACCATCGGTTAAAAAAAGCCAACTTGTTTTAAATTTAACCGATGGATTCCTAACCGATAGCAAAAAAACGATCGTTAGTAGGCACGTTAAAAATCCACACATGCTCACAATCAAGTCGACGCATGCTTGGAAGCATTGAACTTCATTTTTTTCAGCAGGTCGTTGTTTTTTACGTCACCGCATTCTGACACGATTGTTTTTTTAACCGATGGTGTGTAAGCAGGACGGACCATCAGTCAGCTTCATCGGTTAACCGATGAAAACAGTCCACCAGACCGTTCTCATTGGATGGACCGATCGTGTGTACAGGGCATTACTCGTAATCCAAGGTTTCACTGTACATCAGTTAATGTGCGTTGAAAGGCAGACTTCCCAATACTTTGACAAAATAGTGTAGATATATATAACAGTTATATATATATATATAATAATAATAATAGTCGTCCTAAATGGGATTAAAAGATTTTTATTTTTTTGGCTAATGGATAAAAATCAGACCAATAGGCAAAAAAGGCAGACAAAATAGTGTACATTGGAACACACACACACACACACACACACACACATATATACAGTATATAGTCCTGAATGGGTTTAAAGGATTTTTATTTTTTTGGCTACTGGAAAAAAATCAGTCCAATAGGCAAAAAAAAAGGTACTTTTTTTTTTAGGGTTTTCGGAAAATGGATAAAAAGTTCCAGAAGTAATTTCCCTTTCAATCGTTTTTTTATTGAAAATATTACAAAATAAGTGAAAAATAAACAGCTAACAATAGAAATCCAAAGACAGTAGAATTGACAAGTAAAGAAATTCTCTATTGTAAAAAATATATGTCAAAATAGCAGACTTTTTTTTTTTTCTTAATTAATTTTTTTAAATTTAATTTGGAACGTATATACGCTTGAAATACATTTTTTACATAAAGTTAATAAAGTTCTTTGAGAAATAGACAGAATTTTCTCCAAGTTTTCCTGGCGACACTGAGCTGCTCGATTCAGTTTTAGATCAGTGTTCTATATTGGGAAGCTGGGAGATATAAAACACATAGCAGGTGACAGGTTACATTGAAAAAAAAAAATTAAATGGATCGTCCATGTGGCCACTGGTCTTCATGTACTGGACGTATCCTGTGTCTCACAGTGGTCAACAAGTAAGTAATATTACAGCATCGACACATTTACAGCTGAGAGCCTTTAATATTTAATCTCCAAATATAGAGAGCCAATAATAGCAGATCTCACTGTATAAAAGTAATAGCAAGGCACAGACCCACTTATCCTTCACTGGCTCTACATCTAGAGGTAAGCTGGTCCCTGCATCTGTTTGATATGTCATTCCAGCTCAGCACTGCACTATACACAGCTTCCTGTCCACTGTGCTCACACTCATTTCCGCAAGCAAGCAAGTCCTGCTATTGTTAATTCTCACATAGAGAATCATTTCGATTCTTTTTTTTTTTTTTTTTTAAGACAGATTTGATAAAAGAAGTACAAATTTTAAATGAAAAAGTAAAAAAAAAAAATTTTTTTTTAGTAAGGATCAAGATTAACTTTTTATATTTTATTTTATATTGTATATTATATTTTTAATATTTTTTTACTGAAAGGGTGGAATATGCTTAACAGACTTCCAGAAGAGTTAGGCAGTCTTTCTTGGGACAAACGCGGATCTATACTAAAATTAAATTAAAAAAAAAAATCTAAAAAAAAAAAAAAAAAGTTGAGAATCTTGCTAGGGTTTAACATAGATCTATACTTAGACAAAAAGTAAAAAAAATGGGGTTGATAGTCAGGAAAATAGTCTGTGCACTTCAAGTTTTGCTCTAGGTCTGAGGGGAACATCCAAGGAAAATAATAAAAAAACATTTTTTTTCCTTGCACATGATTGGATGATAGAAATCAGCAGAGCTTCCCTTCAGATCTGAAGCCACTGAACTTCTAGTGCACATTATATTTGCCCTTAGTGAATCAACCTCCATGCTTCTATAAATCGTATATTTTATAACCAACAATTAATATAATTATATATTTTTGCTATTCCAACCATTAAAACATTAGCCAGAATTTTAATCAGAGACTGACATGCAATTAGTTTTTTTTATATATATTTACATATATATATATATCTATAATTATATATTTTTTAATAACAGCTATATAACATATATTAAACCAAATTTAGAAATACAATACCTGGCTATATTTAAATTCAGTATTTAAAAAAGATCTGGTTAAATAACTGAAGAAGGAGCAGTAAGTGACCCTAAATAAAAATGGCCTTTAGAATTGTTTTCAGTTAAACAATATTTTAATGCTAATTATAAATGTTATAAATAAATATTTTAGTTACCTAAGTTTAAAATTACAGCTTTTGAGTACAATTAAATTTGGTAACTAAAAATTATTAGGTTCAATAATTACAGAAGCAGCAAAAAGTGACTTGATATAAAAATACCTTTTAGAATTGTTTTTGGTTAAACAAAAATTCAATGCTAATTATACATTTTATAATTAAAACATTTTGTGGTCTAAGTTTAGAAATGCAGTATTTGAGTACAATTAAATTCGGTAACTAAACATTATCAAGTTGAATAATCACAGAAGCAACAATACGTGACTTGATATAAAAATACCTTTAAAATTGTTTTTGGTTAAACAATATTTCAATGCTAATTATAAATGTTATAAATAAATAATTTAGTTACCTAAGTTTAGAAATTCAGTCTTTGAGTACAATTACATTTGGTAACTAAAAATGATCAGGTTAAATAATTACAGAAGCAGCAAAGGGTGACTTGATATAAAAATACCTTTAAAATTGTTTTTGGTTAAACAATAATTCAATGCTAATTATACAATTGTTAAATAAAACATGTTGTGGCCAAAGAAAGAAAGAAAGAAAGAAAGAAAGAAAGAAAGAAAGAAAGAAAGAGAAAGAAAGAGAAGTGAATAAATAAGAAGTAGGAAACAATAGAAATCAATTTGCCATATTTTTTTTTTAATGCTGCAATATTTTTTTTTCTTCCACAGCTGAAATCCGTTGAACTTTATTTTTCCACCTTAGAAGGACACAAGGTTGGTAGATTGCCTCTTCAAAGTTTACTATTTTTTTCCCCATGTATTTAAAATAATTAATAAATGACAATTTCTTTAGATTGCATATAATTAATCACATCACAAATGTTCTAACAACAGTCATAGAATAAGTTTATATAACTTAATATAATCTTAATAAGAGTTAGCAGAATATTAAATAAAATGTTATTCCCTTTAAAGCTTTCTAAAATATCAATGCTTTGATGACATAGGGGGAAAATTACTAAAACTGGTGCATCTGTGAATATTATCCAATAAGGATTTGCCAAGGTCAGCCGAACTGTCCTCTGGCCTTTTCGGCCGTTTCCGAGGCTCTCCGGCGCCCCCCACCTCTGGCCGCATCGGTATTGCATGCCATTGAAATAAATTATTTTAGTTTCCATTGACTTCAATGGGGAAACTCGTTTTGATATGCAAGTACTTTGGATTATGAGCATTCTCCTGGAAAGGATTATGCTCTTAATCCAAGGTTCCACTGTAGTACACCATGCAATGGGCCCTGTGTAGCCTTGAGGATAAATCCATGTAGATCAATATTATGTGGCTAACACATTTGAATACAAGTAATGTATAAAATGTTGGGACCTCCTTTTGCAATTGTTCTGAAAGTGATTCGTACCAACTACAGGAATCGCTTTGCCATGAAGGATAAAGGGACATGAGGGCCCATTAATGATTTTTTTTATGGGGCCCCAATACACCTATTGTTGTCCTGTTAGAAGCTGACGCTTTAATTTTCTCCATACAGAAAGCCATCAGCCATGGGTGATGGGGAGATGGCTGTGTTTGGGGAGGCTGCCCAATACCTCCGAAAGTCAGATAAGGAGAGGATTGCGGATCAGACCCGCCCCTTTGATGCCAAAACAAATGTCTTTGTGATTGATCCGAAGCAAATGTACGTCAAAGGCGTTGTCACCGGCAGAGAAGGTGGAAAGGTCACTGTAAAGAAAGAAGACATGTCCGTAAGTTGGAAAACTCAAATTATCAGCTTTGGTTATATTTGATATAATCTGTAATAAATGCATACCATCATGTTTTCATTGCCCTGTGCTTTTCTGTAGAGTGCAACAGTGAAGGAAGATGAAATTTTCCCCATGAACCCTCCAAAGTACGACAAGATTGAAGACATGGCCATGATGACCCACTTGAACGAACCATCTGTCCTGTTTAACCTCAAAGAGCGTTATGCAGCCTGGATGATCTACGTAAGTCTCTCAGCCAGCTCAGTCCTCTGGATCTGACTCCATGACAAATTCCCGGTGTCACTCATTTTTCTGTGATCTCTGCAGACCTACTCTGGCCTTTTCTGTGCCACAGTCAACCCCTACAAGTGGCTGCCTGTGTACGACCCTAAGGTTGTTGCTGGCTACAGAGGAAAGAAGCGTCAGGAGGCCCCACCACACATCTTCTCCATCTCTGATAACGCCTATCAGGCCATGTTGACTGGTGAGTACTGGGGGCTTACTTGCTAACAGATAACAGTAGATTTATATATGTAGAGTACTTTCTGGAAGTGTGGCCAGATGTAAACCTCTTATTAAGATGTTTTAAAGCAGATAGAAAACAAAATGCTCTAATTCAGACTTTCTCAACCTTCTTACCCCAAAGGAACCCCTGGAATTATCTTCAGGTCTCAGGCAAACACTGCTAAATTTATTTAATCAGGGTCAGTGGAAAGAATGTCCCTTGCACTGGTAGCTAGTGGTAAGAATGCCCCTTTACAGTTTTAGTCAGAATGCCACCCTTACAGACAGCTAAAAAGACTATTGATGTTGTGTAGTGCCCTAAGTTAGACCCCTGTCTAATCCGTTCCAGAAGAATGCTCGTAGTCTAAAGTACTCGCATATGAAAGCGAGTTTCCCCATCAAAGTCAATGAAAAAGAAAATAATTTGTTCCGTATTGACTTCAATGGCATGCAATACTGCATGTGGACAGAGGTGGGGGCACTGAGGAGCTTCCGGAACACACGGAATAGCCCGAGGACAGCTCGGCTGACCTAGACAAACCTCGTAATGGCTCGGAAACAGCGTATTTCAGAGTGTTTTCGACCATTTCCGAATGCCGCCAATCGCCTCCGAGTTAGGACTTTTAAAAATAAATTGCTCTTATTGCGAAACGCTCGTTAACCACGTTACTCACAATCAGAGGTTTCACTGTAATTCAATACAGTTTAACAAGCAACGGGTGTGGTGGGGCGTAGGGAAGATGCATAGGGGAGAGGAAAAGAGTTCAAGGCATTATTGAAAGACAAAGACACACAAGGGAAAGTGGGGAAAGGGAGATGTTCAGATGTCTACTTCCTCCTTGACATCCATCAGGTTATAGTCTCTAAACAGACTGTGAACCAGTCTGTGACAGTCCTCAATGGACATCCTCTCCTGATGGTGGATGAGGCGCTTTCTGGGACACCATAAAGCATCCTTAAAGCAGCACATCACCTGCCAGGCACCATCAATGTCCTCCTGAGTAAAAGCCCCCTACAGAATAGTCAATGCAGCACACCAAAGTGTGTAATGGATGTCTGTGGCACAAAGCCCTTGAGCTCTGGCTCCAAAGCCCTCAAAAGGTCCTTTACACTCATGGAAAACGTGCAAAGCAGTATCCTCCTTGATAATGCAGAAGGGGCAGTGTCTGTATCTGCACAGGTTTCTGGGATTCATAAATGTCCTGAGTGGGCACCCCCCTTGGATTGCCATCCATGCAAGATCTTTGTGTCTGTTGGTAAGTCTCTTTGAAGAAACATTCCTCTAGACCACCTCGCAAGTGGCTAGAGGTAGGCCTGGAACAGGCTCCACAGTGTTCTTGATTTGGATCAACTTGTAGATAGACTTTGGCTTCTACAAGTCAGGCTTGACTCCCTGTAGCCTTTGGCTCTGCCAAGTGGTAATGGACTTGGATCTATATAGGAACCAACAAATGAGAGGTCAGTCAGCCACAGCTCAAGGAACCTCTTAGCAACCTCTGGAGGAACCCTGGGCTGCCACAGAACCCTGGTTGAGAATGGCTGCTCTAGATGTTTAACTCAAATTATTACATAGACCTTTTTAAAAGGCTACAATCGTACAATGCAAACCCTAAACGTTTCGGGATAGTTCGATTTTAAAACGCATAATGATATAGATACTGTCCCCCCCCCCCCCCCAATCACCCCCCCTCTTTTTTTTTGGTATAGGAACACATTAATTTTACACTTATATTAGATAAAATTTCCCAGTAAAAACTGGGAATTTATTTTTCTACTTACTATACTGTATGTCTAGACACAAATCACTACGCACTTGGTGTTGAGGAGAGTAGGATCCCCAGATTTAGAACCCCAGATCTCGAAACACATAAAGTATGGATCTCTTTTTTTTTTTAAGGGAATTCATTCCCCTTCCACTTTTTCTTTTTATGTGCACATTCTTTTTCTGCACTATGCACTTACATTTAAGAGAATAACGAATCGAGAAAATGTAAGTATCAAACACATAATGATATAGACATTTCCTCTCCCTTACCCCCAAATCATTTCTCCTCTTTCTCGTCCCTGAAAGCTCTTCCTATACCCCCTATTATCTCTTTGATGTATACTCTGGGGACTATAGGTCTGGGACATACTGTGTATAGGATGAGTAGATTACCTAGTAAAACTCTTTATTAATGCTAATAGAACATCTTAATAAGGGAGTATACTGAGACCATTTATGTTGTATGTGGTATGTTTAATGTATTTATTGTAATGTTGGAAAAACGTAATACATTTTATAAAATCACAATGCAAACCCCAGAAAAGGAAAGTACAATATGTACAAGAAAAGTGGCAAATTCACATATTATATTATTAACATGCTATATTTGCATATAATGGGTTTGTAATTTTTACTTTCTCCTTGTTTCATGTTAATAGATCGTGAAAACCAGTCTGTTCTGATTACGTAAGTTTAAAATAAATAATTGAATCTACGTTGCTCTATGTTGTAAACATGAGTTGTGTGCAAGAGATAACTATTTTTTATTCAATTTTTGTTACCTCTTTCTAACCCACAGTGGAGAATCTGGTGCCGGAAAGACTGTCAACACGAAACGTGTAATCCAGTACTTTGCAACAATTGCAGCTATTGGTGAGAAAAAGAAGGAAGAGCCACAACAAACTGGAAAAATCCAGGTCTGTAGCTTCCTTTGGTCTTCTGAGCATTAAAAAATGATGCTAATATATAGAACAAACAGTAGGAAACAATTTTGTTTTTATACCTTTATAGGGGAATCTGGAGGATCAAATCATCCAGGCTAACCCACTGCTGGAGGCTTTTGGTAATGCTAAGACTGTGAGGAATGACAACTCTTCCCGTTTTGTAAGTTGGACCTATTTTAACCTTATACTTCTCCTTTTGAATTGAAAAGAAAATTGCCAGTTGACTGCTATGTCTTGTTCTGGTCTAGGGTAAATTCATCAGAATCCACTTTGGGACAACAGGAAAACTGTCCTCTGCTGATATTGAGACATGTAAGTCTTGTAGGGGAGACAATTTACTTGTAAAAACAGGGACAGTCAAACTCTAAAGAAAACAGGGAGTCAGGAGATCTAGAAGCAGGTCATTGTTGGTATCTCCACCAAGCAGTTCTTTTCTGTTCTCTCCATACCATACCAGACTGGTCATACCAACGTTATTGCCTGCAAGCTGGGGGCAGGTGCACTGTACTGTGCCGATCTTGTGATATATCACTTACTGGCCAAAATCTATGGCTAATCTCTAACGGTTTACTATATAAAGAGTTATGATAGATCCACTGTGGAAGGGTTTTATGTTGTTTCCCAGACTGGAGGAGACTTAATTCATAGATCAAACACATGTGGTCTCCTTTTTACCTATCTAGTAGAAGACATAAACATGGGAATATTACCTGTGCGGCAATATGCTCACTGTTTAGGTGGCAAGATTTTTAAGTATATTTGAACTATTTTGCTGCTAGCCTTCTGACAGGCGGCACATAATGCCTACTTACTCTTTTTACCAAAATTCCAAACAGCATAATTACAGGAAGTTCATAGACCTGACAAATGTCATGATTGTGGTATATGGCTGACCAAAGTTAGGGAGGCAAATATATATGTTGTATGATGACAATATTACCTTATGAGACCTTACCTTATTATTGATTGTTTTAGATCTACTGGAAAAATCCAGAGTAACATTCCAGTTGTCTGCTGAGAGGAGCTACCACATTTTCTATCAGGTCATGTCCAACAAGAGGCCAGAACTGATCGGTAAGTGATGATGAGGAATACGTATTTATTAAACTCTTTGTGTAAAAACATAAAAGTCCATCAAATAAAAGTCTGTTTCTGTGGAGGGCTGGACTTAATAATAACCCTGCTTCTTAAATCTATTGGGGGGGCTCCTGTGGGGAGATATCTTGGTTCTGCTCTAAAGTCTCACTCCTGCTGCTACTTTTTCCTTAACGTAAGTATCCAACAAGGAGAGTGATTATATGGTCCAAAAGAGCCTGGCAGATCTAGGAACCAGAGTGCAAAGATTTCACTGCAACCTACTCTGAGTACATGTATAATACAACCCAAAGTGGTAAATTAATTTTGGAAGGACTGGTCTTATGAAAATGGTTAAAGTGAAAGATCAGATCTGGAGGACATATACAAGTAAACTTCAGAAAACTTTGACAAGGAATAGAGAATTGTCACTGAATTGGTGAATTGTGATCTGGGATGTAAACCTTTAGAGCCCTTTCACACTTACACGACTTGTCCTACGATTTTGGACTGCAAAATCGTATGACAAGTCATTCTCCATTATTTTCAATGAACACCATTCATACTGGCACGACTTTAAGTAGTGCCGACTTCAAAGTAGTCCTTGCACTACTTTGGTCCGATTTTGATGCCACTTACACAGGCATTCATTGAAATCGCGGCCGCGAATCGTGGCAAAATCGCGGTAAAATCGCGGCCGCGAAATCACGGTAAAATCGCGCGACTTTGAAGTCGTACAAGTGTGAAAGGGACCTTAAACTTTAAGATGGACCTAAAATCATACTAAGAAAAAAAAACGGTTTCTCAAGGCTGGTTATTAATTAAAATGACCGTAATGTCTGCAACAAAAAAAACATGCATCTCTTCCTTCTTCCAGACATGCTTCTGATTACCACCAACCCCTATGACTTCCACTTTGTCAGTCAAGGTGAGATCACCGTGGCCAGCATAGATGATCAAGAAGAATTAATGGCCACCGATGTAAGTGGACTCACTCTCTGGAATATTATACTTTTAACACTTTGATGTACCAAAATGTAGTGTATATATTAATGTGTTACAATCAGGGAGACATTTAATCTACTGAGTTTTTGTTTAACAGAGTGCCATTGACATCCTGGGCTTCAACTCAGACGAGAAGAACGGTATTTACAAAATGACCGGCGCTGTGATGCACTACGGTAACATGAAGTTCAAGCAGAAGCAAAGAGAGGAGCAGGCTGAGCCCGATGGCACAGAAGGTGAGAATTAAAGAGCATCTTCGGCCATTAAAAAAAAAAAATATAAATACTGCAGCTGCTGACTTTAAAAAAAGGGATATTTACCAGTCCAGGCATCAAGCGCTATCCTCACCTGGGACGGTTCTTCGCCTGTTATCGGTGCAGACATGTGGAACGCTGGCTGTGACTCCCTGCAGCTTCACAGTCAGCTCCCCACTGTCTATGAATGGTCCCGGAGTCTTCTGGGACCCATGAGGTGTCCCAGGAGGTTGTGGGTGGTGAAGGGGGGGAGCCGAGTGGGGGCTCGCTAAAAAAAGTGTTTTTATTAACAGCAGAGAAGGGAGGGAGGAGGGGAATCGGCATAACTTCAGATTTTAAGTGAATCCTTTATTAGCACTAAAAAACTGTTATACTCGTTGCATTTCATCAGTCTGTACTAAGGTCGGTTTATTTAGTAGTGTACCAAAAAAAAAAAAACAGAGCGCTATTACTTATTATTATGCTCTTTGAACATAATCTCTATTGTTTGACTTGCATTATTCAAGACATTATATTACTATTCTTCAGAGGCTGACAAGATTGCCTATCTAATGGGCCTTAACTCAGCTGATCTCCTGAAAGCTCTGTGCTACCCCAGGGTCAAAGTCGGAAATGAGTTTGTCACCAAAGGTCAAACTGTCCAGCAGGTAAACTTCACATTTTTGATGGCATATTGGGTTTTTAAAATTGATAAAACAAAAGCCTCATTGTCATCTTTGATCTTTAGGTATACAACAATGTTGGTGCCCTGGCCAAGTCTGTCTTTGAGAAGATGTTCTTGTGGATGGTCATTCGTATCAACCAGCAGCTGGACACCAAACAAGCAAGGCAGCACTATATTGGCGTCTTGGATATTGCCGGCTTTGAGATCTTTGATGTGAGTAAAATGACTTGGTTGATGAATGTCCTGTCATGTACTTTTCTTCATTGGATGAAGTTAACTCATTATATTGTATTCTTTTGAACAGTACAACAGCTTGGAGCAGCTTTGTATCAACTTCACCAATGAGAAACTGCAACAGTTCTTTAACCACCACATGTTTGTGCTGGAACAAGAAGAGTACAAGAAGGAAGGCATCGAGTGGGAGTTCATTGACTTTGGCATGGACTTGGCTGCCTGCATTGAGCTTATTGAAAAGGTATTTGGATCTTTATTGTTTACATTTTATAGAAATTGGCATTTGGCAGTACCATTACATATTTTGAGCACTAATGTCAATAGTGATATGCTTCAGCAGTACCAAGTTTCTTTAAAATGTACTGTTTTGTATTTAGCCTATGGGTATCTTCTCCATCCTTGAAGAGGAGTGCATGTTCCCGAAAGCAACAGACACTTCCTTCACTAACAAGCTGTATGACCAACATTTGGGCAAGTCCAACAACTTCCAAAAACCTAAACCTGGCAAAGGCAAAGCTGACGCTCACTTCTCCCTGGCCCACTATGCTGGAATTGTGGATTACAACATCAGTGGCTGGCTGGACAAGAATAAGGATCCACTGAATGAGAGTGTCATTCAGCTTTACCAGAAGTCTTCAGTAAAACTCTTATCCTTCCTGTATACTGGCCATAATGTTGGTGACGCAGGTATTACATAGTTTCATCATCTGCTGGAATCAATAAGATGCTAATCACTATACAGCATCCTATTCAGTCTTCTTATACAGTATATTAACTGAAATATTTTGTTTTTACAGACAGTGGAAAGAAGGGTGCCAAGAAGAAGGGTTCCTCTTTCCAAACTGTGTCTGCTCTTTTCAGGGTAAATATATATTTTTTTAAATTATGAAATAGAATATCAATAGTTTAGTGCATTTCTTTGGCTTTAATACAATTATCACTGCTCACCCCACAGGAGAATTTGAACAAATTGATGTCAAACTTGAGAAGCACTCACCCTCACTTTGTACGCTGCTTGATCCCCAATGAAACCAAGACCCCAGGTCAGCTGAACAAAATAATTTTATTTGATAGGAAACATAATCCATAATAATTCCTGTAAAAATATTGATTCATATTTTTTTCCTTAATTCATTTAGATATAATGATTCATCATTTTCTTATGCACCAACTTACAATTTTAAATTTGTTAAAATAAAAATTGCACATTTCAACCTGAGATTTTTTTTTACTGTGGATTCTCTTTAACAATTAAAAATTGTTATCTTTAGGTACTATGGATCATTATTTGGTCATGCACCAGCTCAGGTGTAACGGTGTGCTGGAGGGCATCAGGATCTGCAGGAAAGGCTTCCCCAGCAGAATCATCTACGGTGACTTCAAACAACGGTATGGGCCACTTTTAACACTGAGGGGGATTTACTAAAACTAGAGAGAGCAAAATCTGGTGCAGCTCTGCATATAAACCAATTAGCTTCCAGTTTTATTGTCAAGGCTTAGTTGAACAAGCTAAATTTAGAAGCTGATTGGCTACCATGTACAGCTGCACCAGATTCTGAGTGCTCCAGTTTTAGTAAATCTCCCCCTAAGTGCACAGATGGAATTTTACATACCATAACAAAAGCGTGAAGTTAAGGAATTTCTATTTAGTTTCGTTTACAAAAGTGTTACTCTTTGTAATACAGTTACAAGGTCTTGAATGCAAGTGCCATCCCAGACGGCCAGTTTATTGACAGCAAAAAGGCTTCTGAGAAGCTTCTTGGATCCATTGATGTTGACCACACACAGTACAAATTTGGACACACTAAGGTATTTTTACAGTTTGTGCAGTTTTAGGTAATCAAATAGTACAAGCAAAACAATATAATATTATTTTATTTGACCTGATGTTTAGGTGTTCTTTAAAGCTGGTCTGCTGGGTGTCCTTGAGGAGATGCGAGATGATAAGTTGGCACAACTGATTACTCGTACTCAGGCCATTTGCAGAGGATATCTCATGAGGGTCGAGTTCAGGAGAATGATGGAGAGGAGGTATTTTAAAGTTCTTTCTTCTTAACTTAATCAATTTTTAAACCAGCTATGTCTGATCTGAGTGCTACATTTTGTTCCAGAGAGTCCATATTCTCCATCCAGTACAATGTCCGTTCTTTCATGAATGTCAAACATTGGCCATGGATGAAACTCTACTTCAAGATCAAGCCTTTGCTGAAGAGCGCTGAATCTGAGAAGGAAATGGCCAACATGAAGGAAGAGTTTGAGAAGACAAAGGAGGCTCTGATCAAGTCAGAGGCAAAAAAGAAGGAGCTTGAAGAGAAAATGGTAGCCATCATGCAAGAGAAGAATGACCTGCAGCTCCAAGTCGCATCTGTAAGTGTTTACCCATTTATAATAACACTTCAGACCAAAAAACATTACATGATACACAATCTAAGAATAAGCAATTTATACCTATAATTAAATGTACTTCCCAGGAATGTGAGGGCCTAGCAGATGCAGAGGAAAGGTGTGAGGGTCTCATCAAAGCCAAGATTCAACTGGAGGCCAAAATCAAGGAGGCCAATGAGAGGCTGGAAGATGAAGAAGAATCAAATGCAGAGCTGACTGCCAAAAAGAGGAAACTTGAAGATGAGTGTTCTGAGCTGAAAAGGGACATTGATGATCTTGAGCTGACTTTGGCCAAAGTAGAGAAAGAGAAGCATGCTACAGAAAACAAGGTATTTCCATTTTCTACTTGGTACTCTTCAACATCAACAGTTAAGAGTTACCCAACTATGTTATTTGCAGTTAATGTTTTTGGGTAATCACACTTAAATATAATTTGAAATGTAGGTTAAGAACCTCACTGAAGAAATGGCTGTTCTTGATGAGAACATTGCCAAACTTTCTAAAGAAAAGAAAGCCCTTCAAGAAGCCCATCAACAAACTCTGGATGATCTGCAAGCAGAAGAGGACAAGGTCAACACTCTGACCAAGGCCAAGACCAAGCTGGAGCAGCAAGTAGACGATGTAAGTGGAAGTATACAAAATATATACTGGTGCTGAAAATGACATAAAAATGTCACAAGTTTAAACAAGTTTTATTTTCTTGCAGCTGGAGGGATCTCTTGAACAAGAGAAGAAGCTCCGCATGGACATGGAGAGAGCAAAGAGGAAGCTGGAGGGTGATCTGAAGTTGTCTCAGGAATCAACATTGGACCTGGAAAATGACAGGCAACAGCTGGATGAAAAAGTTAAAAAGTAAGACATTCCAATTTAGATATGCAGGGAACTTGGTGTCCCATGTCCTCCTGTTGTTGATATTTTGTATGATTTTGATTTTGTGTTGTTTTGTGCACCATTTTTATACCTTGAAGTCTGACATAAGTCTTGTCTTCTAACTTAACAGGAAGGAATTTGAAATTAGCCAGCTTCAAAGTAAAATTGAAGATGAGCAGGCCTTGGGTGGACAATTGCAGAAAAAAATCAAAGAGCTTCAGGTAGATTTTTTTCCAACAAACGTGACAATACCAACTTTGTGTTTTTTCTATCAACTGTTTTATAAGAAAAAGTCAATTTGTGTTAACATTAGGCCCGCATTGAGGAACTTGAAGAAGAAATAGAGGCAGAGAGAGCAGCTCGTGCCAAGGCTGAGAAACAACGCTCAGACCTTTCCAGAGAGCTTGAAGAGATCAGCGAGCGCCTGGAGGAAGCTGGTGGGGCAACATCTGCTCAGATTGAAATGAACAAGAAACGTGAAGCAGAATTCCAGAAAATGAGACGCGACCTGGAGGAGGCCACTTTGCAGCATGAAGCCACTGCTTCAGCATTTAGGAAGAAGCACGCTGATAGTGTAGCTGAACTTGGAGAACAAATAGACAACCTTCAAAGAGTAAAACAGAAATTGGAAAAGGAGAAGAGTGAGCTGAAGATGGAGATTGATGACCTCGCCAGCAACATGGATACTGTCTCTAAGGCCAAGGTAAATAAAATACTACATTGGCTGTTATTGCCAACCAATACAATTCTAAATACTGGAAATAATGACTTTGATTTACCTTGTAGGCCAACTTAGAGAAGATGTGCAGAACTCTTGAGGACCAATACAGTGAAACTAAAACCAAAGAAGAGGAGCATCAGAGAGTAATTAATGACTTGAATACTCAAAAAGCACGTCTTCATACAGAAAATGGTAATTTTTGAATGCCAAGAGTAAAAAAGATGACACATAACAGATTAAAAAAATATGCTTAACTACACCGTTATTCTTATGAAATAGGTGAATTTGGCCGTCAACTGGAGGAAAAAGAAGCTCTTGTCTCTCAACTCTCTAGAGGAAAACAAGCCTTCACCCAACAAACCGAGGAGCTGAAGAGGCAGCTTGAGGAGGAGACCAAGGTACTTGGGCCATACACAAAAAAAAAATTGTGAAACACTATCTTAAGTATATGCTTTTGAAAAAATATGTTTTAATGATAAGGACCAAAAATGAACTCCTACTATTCATCTAACATAGTTTTTATGACTGGTGTGTTAAGGAAAATTCACTAAAATTGGCACCTTTAGGAACTCAATTAACTGATAAAATACCCAGCACATACAATATGAATTCAGTATCAACGTAAGCCTTTCCTACCTCTGCCCATCATTAAATTAGGACAGCTTATGTTGCAGCTTTTCACAGAAACTTTCATGCCAATAATTGCTTAGTAATAGCTTCTCCCAGGGCTCATGTTGACTTGGAGCACAATTATTAATGATGTTCCCATATAGAAGTCCATGTGGTAAATTGCTCTTATATGGGCTCTTTGGAATTTAGAACAGCATTTCGGTCTCTGGCTAGACTGTGAGAAGACAACACTTAACCCACCATTTGACCTTAACTTAACCCTACCATTAACCTCAATAACTAACAAATGGCCCCTGCTCCCACCTATAACTGGCCTTCACACCAAGGAGCACATGGAAGGGCAAATGCATGAAAGACAAAGACAGAACATTCCATAGCTCAACTCACCAACCAGTCTGCCAACCAACCCAATTAATCTGTCCAACAGTCTGCGTTAAAAACAGAGGTTTAGCTAGCACGCATTTGCAAACGCATGCATAAGCTGCAAGGCCTCTTAACGGTACCCTGTGTATAGCTTGCAGTCCTAACACTACTGAATTTATAAGCGCCTCCACAATGGAAGCACATGCATTAAATAGATAGAGAAGGGGCAGGTGGCCTAGAGGCAGCCCAAGCCCCCTTAAAAGAACAGGAGCACACTGGACACCGCCATTAACCTTAACCTTTACCCACCATTTGCTCTTAACCTAATCCTACCATTAACCTTTACCTAACCAATAAATACCTACCCTGTTGGCGTGTGAAAATATCTCACAGCAACAATATCTGGGTGCCTATCTGTAGAGGGGGGCAGGGCATAGTACTGGAGGTGAGCAGTATGTTGGTTCATACCGGGCTGATATTTACTATAACAATATATACAATTATACCTGGATACAGGCTGCAAAACTAAACGTTAATGCAGAAAAACAGTCTTTGAATGCACAAAATGAATTGTGTATGTCAATTATTTGTAAATAATGCTAAACCTCACATACTTGCCATTATTATTTCATAATTTTTTTGTCAGCTATTTTTAATGCTATAATAGAAGACTATTTGTCTTACATTTATAAAATGGTCCTTTACCTTCAAGGCCAAGAATGCCCTCGCTCATGCACTCCAGTCTGCCCGTCATGACTGTGACCTTCTCAGAGAGCAATATGAAGAGGAACAGGAAGCCAAGGGTGAACTTCAGCGTTCACTTTCCAAAGCCAACAGTGAGGTTTCTCAATGGAGGACAAAATATGAGACAGATGCCATCCAGCGCACAGAGGAACTGGAAGAGGCCAAGTAAGATTCTGTCAATTCTTAAAATAAGTGATGTTAAGGCTTTTGAATGATATCCTTCAAAGTGAATTGAATTAGAGTTAAAGTTATACAAGTTTCCACCAGTGGAAAATTATATTAGTTTCGAATAATGTGATAGTGAAATTCTGACATCCACAGATAAGCAATTTTCTCTTCGTAATGTCAAATTATTCTGATCATTCATATAATATTATCTCTTACATAACAGGAAGAAGCTGGCCCAGCGTCTGCAGGAGGCTGAGGAACAAATTGAGGCTGTCAACTCTAAATGTGCTTCTCTGGAAAAGACCAAACAGAGACTGCAATGTGAAGTAGAGGATCTCATGGTGGACGTAGAACGTTCCAACTCAGCATGTAACGCTCTGGATAAGAAGCAAAGGAACTTTGACAAGGTGTGCTAAAAAAATAGAAGCAGAGAAGATTTTGATGTAAGTGTAGTGGTCTGAACTTGTGAAATTAAAAAAAAAAAATATTTTGCATTAAATAGGTCCTGTCTGAATGGAAGCAGAAGTATGAGGAGGCCCAGGCTGAACTTGAATCTGCTCAAAAGGAAGCTAGAAGTCTCAGCACAGAAGTTTTCAAGATGAAGAACTCCTATGAGGAAGCACTCGACCAGCTTGAGACACTGAAGAGGGAAAACAAGAACCTCCAACGTATGTCCATCTTTACATTTAATGTAGGGGGGGGGGGGGGAGCAAAGAAACAATCGTTTTGGAACGTAATTATTGTATAAAGCGACTTTCTTTGTAATTTTGGCCACCAGCACTAAATTTGTTTTGATATATATTTTTGTTTGCACAAACGTGGGATTTGAAGGTTCTTTAATCTTAACAATGGCTTAATATTCAATTTTCTTACAATTGTAGAGGAGATCTCAGACCTGACAGAGCAAGTTGCCGAGTCTGGAAAGAGCATCCATGAGATTGAGAAAGCCAAGAAACAGATTGAGCAGGAAAAAGCTGACCTGCAATCAGCACTGGAAGAAGCTGAGGTAGGCAGACCGGACACTGTTATGCTTTAAAACCCTTTGACATTTTGGGCTCTGTGTATAAAATGTTTGCTGTACTATAAGGTGACCAGATTTTTAAAACGAAATCCAGGGACATATACATTTTCTTTTACTAGTACTGGTGGCTAATCAGCGACTCTCTGCCTACTGCCACCCGCCTCACAGCCTATCAAGGCTTAGTACCCGGGCCCAGGCTACTACTGGGTGGGTAACAACAAAACCTGGGGAATGCCCAAAGAAAAACCAAGCATACTTACCGATCAGCTCGCAGAACAACCAATTAACCTAACAGTATGCATTAAAAAACAGGGGTTTTGTCCACACGCACTTGCAAACGCATGTGTGAGCCACAGAGCCGCGCTACTACTGGGTGCGGAGTGGAGGAAGATCAATCTGTCAGGGAAGGCAAGGAGATAAGCAGGCAGGCGACTGGCCGTGACTTGAGCCAAGGCAGAAAAACATGCGAGCGGAGCTGAATGGGAATGCACCCGAAACTGAAGAAATATTCCCTCCGCTCCGACCAGCAATGGGATCATCAGAAAGGGGCACATATAATGGAAATATGCAAGTAGGAGCGGCGGAGCGGGGGTGTGTAATTCAGATTTTTTTTTTATTCTGCATTTTTTAATTGCCCCAGCCCCTGTTCAAATCCAATCCGGGGACAAAACCAGGGACAGACTTGGTCCGGGGACAGTGTCCTCAATCTGGAAACCGGGGATGTCTGATTACCCTACTGTACTAGCAGTCAAAACCAAAAATTGCCTAATTTGCTTAATATGTGTAATTCCTACATCATGAGTGCCATCTGGTGTCCATATTGCATTTCAGTGAACAAAAAAAAAACACCTTATGGCCACTATACATGAACCACTGAGTCTTCATAGATCTCCATATTTACACATTTGTAACATTTTAGGGATCTCTGGAACATGAAGAGGCCAAGATCCTTCGTGTACAGCTTGAATTGAACCAGGTGAAGTCTGAGATTGATAGAAAGGTGGCTGAAAAGGATGAAGAGATTGAACAGATCAAGAGAAATAGCCAGAGGGCCCTGGAGTCCATGCAGACTTCCCTAGATTCTGAGGTCAGAAGCAGGAATGATGCACTGAGAATTAAGAAGAAGATGGAGGGAGATCTCAATGAGATGGAGATCCAACTGAGCCATGCCAACCGACAGGCAGCTGAGGCCCAGAAACAGCTCAGGAACATCCAGGGACAATTCAAGGTATAAAATAATTACCTTTGTGAATGCTTACGCTTTTCGTGGCTTTACAAAAATATCATAATCAGCAACACTGTGTTTCTTCAATTTAGGATGCCCAAATACATCTTGATGATGCTATCAGAGGAAATGAGGACCTTAAGGAACAGCTGGCTATTGTGGAGAGGAGAAACAATCTCATGCAAGCAGAAATTGAAGAGATGAGGTCTGCCCTGGAACAGACAGAGCGTGCTCGCAAAGTGGCTGAGCATGAGCTGCTCGATGTCACTGAACGTGTCCAACTTCTGCATACACAGGTAAGGATGAGGGCTCATTGCTAACAAATCTGAATAAAGCAATAACAGAAGAACACATGACAACTTTTGGGTATCTTTATCTGACAGAACACCAGTCTGATCAACACTAAGAAGAAGCTTGAAGCTGATGTTTCTCAGTTCCAAAGTGAAATGGATGAAGCTATCCAAGAATGCAGGAATGCAGATGACAAAGCTAAGAAGGCAATCACAGATGTAAGTCCCAATTCACCCATAATTAATAAACAGTATGGTAATAAAATACACGTCTCATGTGACCATTTGCAGCTTCTTACATAGATAGTCAGGTTGAAAAATAGATACAAGTCCATCTAGTTCAACCATAAAAAATAATTTAAAAAAATATCGTACAATCCAATAAACCCAGTTCTATACCCACAGTTCAAACGTTTGCATTTTCAAAACAATATGTCAACTCAACTTTCCCAAACTATGTTTTGGAAGATATTTTGGTCGATCCAATATGTAGAAGATCTTTGTAAATGTGCTTGCTCTTTTATTTTATAGGCAGCCATGATGGCTGAAGAGCTGAAGAAGGAGCAGGACACCAGCGCTCACCTCGAGAGGATGAAGAAGAACCTTGAACAGACTGTGAAGGATCTTCAACATCGCCTGGATGAGGCTGAGCAACTGGCAATGAAAGGTGGCAAGAAGCAATTGCAGAAACTGGAGAGCAGGGTAAGCAGTCTTTTATATATTTACAGTATTTAATAATGAATATGTATTTAACATGTTTAACATAGTGATATAATTTTCTTTTTTTTTAGGTGCGTGAACTTGAAAATGAGCTTGAAGCTGAACAAAAACGAGGTTCTGATGCCATCAAGGGTGTACGCAAGTATGAGAGGAGAGTCAAGGAACTGTCTTACCAGGTATATACCACGTACCGGGTTTCTTAAAGATAAAACATTCTATTTGATCTTTACATTCTATATCTATATATCTATATTACATTCTATATCTCATATCGATTCTCTACTTTACAGACTGAGGAGGACAAGAAGAATGTGTTCAGGCTTCAGGACCTGGTAGACAAACTGCAGCTGAAGGTCAAAGCCTACAAGAGACAGGCTGAGGAATCTGTAAGTACAATTTTATGGGGTGTTATTTCTAGACTTTTAAAGTCCGTAGTTTCCTTTGAAATAATTCATCTCCTCCCGATCACATCACTTTCCTTGTAGGAGGAACAAGCCAATGTGCATATGTCCAGGTTCAGGAAAACCCAGCATGAGCTGGAAGAGGCTGAAGAGCGCGCTGACGTTGCAGAGTCCCAGGTCAACAAACTGAGAGTCAAGACCCGGGAAATCGGCAAGGCAAGTAGAGTTGTCTTACAGTGTCAAACACAAGGCCCGCGGGCCGAATCCATACCTCCAGCTCATTGCATGTGGCCCTCGCACCTCTCCTGCAGCTGCAGGAGAGCTCCAGAACTCTCTGGTCCTCCTCCAGACCAGGGGCGGATCCAGAGTCTAATCTCGGGAGGGGCACTGCTAAAATATTTGCGGGCAATATGTAGGGTGGATGCAGCCAGGTGGAGAGTAGGACAGGTTGGGAGAAGCCATGTGGAGGGGAGGACAGGGTGGGAGAAGCCAGCTGGAGGAAAGGACATTGTGGGAGAAGTCAGGAGGAGGGGAGGACAGAGTGGGAGAAGCCAAGTGGTGGGGAGGACAGGGTGGGAGAAACCAGGTGGAGAGGAGGACAGGGTGGGAGAAAGCAGGTGGAGGGGAGGACAAGGTGGGAGAATCCAGGTGGAGGGGAGGAAAGGGTGGGAGAAGCCAGGTGGAGGGGGGACAGAGTGGGAGTATCCAGGTGGAGGGGAGGACAGGGTGGATGCAGCCAGGGGGAGAGCAGGACAGGGTGGATGCAGCCAGGTGGAGGGGAGGACAGGGTGGATGATGCTAGATGGAGGGGAGGACAGAGTGGGAGCAACCAGGTGGAGGGGAGGACAGAGTGGGAGCAACCCGGTGGAGGAGAGGATAAAGGGAAGAACCGCCGCTCCAGACGACACTCTTCAGTGGTGAGTAAAGTTCAAAAACTCAGATGGGTGCAGGCAATGCGTGGTGCAATATAAGGAAAAATAAATGGACAGCCGCACTCCAATAGATGAAAAAACCAGGGGGTAACTAAACAAAACTAACAAAAGCTGACGCGTTTCACATCGACAACCGATGCTTAGTCATAAGCTATGACTAAGCATCGATTGTCGATGTGAAACGCGTCAGCTTTTGTTACCCCACTGTTTGCTGTTTTTGCTGTTTTAGTTACATTTTTGACTGGAATAAACAGGCACCATTTTTAAGTTTTTTCATCTATTGGAGTTTGGCTGTCCATTTCTTTTTCCTTATATTGCACAGGTAGAGGAGAGGACAGGGTAGATGCAGTCAGGTGAAGGGGAGGACAGGGTGGATGCAGCCAGGTGGAGGGGAGGACAGGATGGGAGCAACCAGGTGGAGGGTAGGACAGAGTGAATGCAGCCAGGTGTAGAGGAGGACAGGTTAGGTGCAGCCAGGTGGAGAGAAGGACAGGGTGGGAGAAGCCAGGTGGAGAGAAGGACAGGGTGGGAGAAGCCAGGTGGAGAGAAGGACAGGGTGAGTGCAGCCAGGTGGAGAGAAGGACAGGGTAGGAGCAGCCAGGTGGAGAGAAGGACAGGGTGGGAGCAGCCAGGTGGAGAGAAGGACAGGGTGGGAGCAGCCAGGTGGAGAGAAGGACAGGGTGGGAGCAGCCAGGTGGAGGGGAGGACAGGGTGGATGCAGCCAGGTGGAGGGGAGGACAGGTTGGGAGCAGCCAGGTGGAGGGGAGGGCAGAGTGGGAGCAGCCAGGTGGAGGGGAGGACAGAGTGGGAGCAACCAGGTGGAGGGGAGGACAGGGTGGATGCAGCCAGATGGACGGGAGGACAGGGTGGGAGCAGCCATAAGGAGGGGAGGACAGGGTGGATGCAACCAGGTGGAGGGGAGGACAGGGTGGATGCAGCCATATGGAAGGGAGGACAGTTCTTACCTTGGAGGATAATAATAGAGTTACTGGCTCTTTCCACCCAACAGCCTCATGGTCCCTTTTCTCCTCTCTTCCTCTCCCTTCCTTCTACTCGGCATTCTGGGGGCTGCAGTCCTCTCAGTGAATCATCCTGGGCCTGCTGGTATCCTAGACTACATGTCCCATAATGCTCTGGCTTCTATTTTCCCAGCCATTGGCTCTGAATTTAGCCAATAGGAGCAGGCATTTGCAGGTGAATGTTTGGCTCAAGGAAGAGAGGGAGGGGTGGAATCCTCCTGCAGCTGCGGCTCTGCCTGTGTCTCTTCACATAGCCTGTAAATTTCGGCGCCATTGCCCTGTCCCGATGGGAGGTCGGCATCAGCACAGCCTACCCACTAGTTTCTGAGCCCCCCCTGGATCTGCCCCTGCTCCAGACCCTTACTTTCTGCATCCATCTTCTTCTCAGCAGCAGTATAAGGAACGGGGGGTGTGATGTAAGGGAGAGTGGGGGACTCAACTAGAAATGTGCACTGCCGAAAAATTCATTGTTTTCGCTTTCATTTAATTTGTTTTTTTGTTTTTTGATTTTTTGCTTTTTCGGAAATCCGGGAAATTCCAAAATTTCTGAATTTCGAATTCCAAATTTCAAATTTTCCGAATTCAAAAAATTCGGAATTTGGAAATTCTACAATTTGAAAATCTAAAATTCGAAAATGGCAAATGGGAAATTTGGAAAGTTGAATTTCCTAATTTTCAATTTTCGCATTTTTAGATTTTCAAATTTTGCAATTTCAAATTTTCGAATCTTAAATTTTCGAATTTCCGAAATTCGAAAATATGAATTTCCAAAATTATGAATTTCCGATATTCGGAAAAATTTGGAAATTCTAAATTTCGAAAATTCGGAAGATTTGTAAATTGAAAAATTTGGAAATTCGGAAATTTCGGAATTAACGAATTTGTCAAAATTTGTTAAAAAAATTATTTAGAACTAAACTAATTGCCCTTGTCTAGACTCAACTTCTGATGGTGGGGTGGCTCTTGACATCTAATGTAAGGGGAGGGGATGCTCTGGACATCTAATCTTACAGATACAACCGGCCCTTTTGAGGGCAATCGTAATGCTAATGCGACCCACAATGAAATTGAGTTTGACACCCTTGTAATATAGAGGATCGTTATTTACCATAATTTATACAGTGTCAATATAACTCCAGAATCAAAATTATAAATCACTGAACTGTAAGACTAGAAGTTTTTGGCATTATTTTTGCATCTAAATCATATATATTTTTTTCTCTGCAGAAGGCAGAAGAGTAAAGAAACGGACCGAAAAGAAGATATTTACAAAGGATGTTCATAAAATATGAGCTGTGTTTGTAAATATGAAACCCACTTTATAGTATTCTTAGGCTCTAGATGCAAATAAAAGAATCATCAGTATCTGAATGTCTCCGTTCATTTTTTTCTGCTAATTATTAACCACTTCAGCCCCGGACCATTTTGTTGCTAAATGACCGGGCCACTTTTTCCCACAAATAGAGCTTTCTTTTGGTGGTATTTGATCACCTCTGCGGTTTTTATTT
Organism: Rana kukunoris; assembly: GCA_029574335.1. NCBI lineage: Eukaryota > Metazoa > Chordata > Amphibia > Anura > Ranidae > Rana > Rana kukunoris. The sequence continues at coordinate 146,251,184 of CM056060.1, forward strand.
TTTGCGCTAAAATAGAGCGACAATTTTGAAAAAAAAAAAATATTTTTAGCTTTTGCTATAATAAATATCCCCAAAAGCTATATAAAAAAAAAATCCCTCAGTTTAGGCCGATACGTATTCTTCTACATATTTTTGGTAAAAAAAATTGCAATAAGCCTTTTTTTGATTGGTTTGCGCAAAAGTTATATACAAAATAGGGAGTAGTTTTATAGCATTTTTATTTTTTACAAGTAATGGCGGCGATCAGTGATTTTTATCGTGACTGCGACATTATGGCGGACACATCGGACACTTTTGACACCATTTTGGGACCATTGTCATTTTTACAGCGATCAGTGCTATAAAAATGCACTGATTACTGTGAAAATGACACTGGCAGTGAAGGGGTTAACCACTAGGGGGCGCTATAGGGGTTAAAGCGGTAGTAAACCCGCTGACTTTTTTTCTTTACACCTGTAAGGGAAAAGGCATAATGAGCTTACTAGCTCATTATGAAATACTTACCTTAGAACAAGACGTTGGTAACTTACCTGGTCAACGCCAAGTTGGCCGACATGTCGCCTCAGGCGTGTCTTCCGGGAATCGCGTCTCCAGTGCTGTGAGTGGCTGGAGCCGCGATGTCGTCACTCCCGCGCATGCACACGGGAGACTTCTTTCTGCTGCTCATTGCGAGGTGGTATATCTCCTAAACCGTAAAGATTTAGGAGATATTTTTTTTACCTACAGGTAAGCCTTATTATAGGCTTACCTGTAGGTAAAAGTTAAAAAGAATAACTTTACAACCACTTTAAGTGTTCCCTAGGAAATGATTCTTACTGTAGGGGGGGCGTGGCTTGCTGTGACTCATCACTTATCGTTGTTTCCCGATGACAGGGAACAGACGATCAGTGATAGTGTCACTAGGCAGAACGGAGAGATGTGTTTACACTAACATCTCCCCGTTCTATCTCTCTGTGAGACGATCGCGGGTATGCCCACGGCGATCAAGTCCATGGGAGATCGTGGCGGGCGCACACACGCCTGCAAAACAGCTTTTTAAGGGGGGGGGGGACGTATATATATATCCTTCTGCCTGCCCGTGCCAGATGTATAAAAACACACAGAATTGTTGACATTTGTGCAAATTTATTAAAAAAGAAAAACTGAAATATCACATGGTCCTAAGTATTCAGACCCTTTGCTGTGACACTCATATATATAACACAGGTGCTGTCCATTTCTTCTGATCATCCTTGAGATGGTTCTACACCTTCAATTTGAGTCCATCTGTGTTTGATTATACTTGGACTTGATTAGGAAAGCCACACATCTGTCCAGGGCTGGACTGGGACAAAAAGTTGGCCCTGGACTTCATCCAGACTGGCCCACTTTGACAGGTCTCTCCCATGGCGGCCGGACAACTCCAGCAACCCCCCCGGCCACCCAAGCCCCCTCTCCCCCTTCACTGGCCACTAGCCGTTCTAGACATTATTTCACCCGGGGCAAAGAATCAGTTCGGTGCCCTCCCCTTATGGGACAAGATTAGGCAGAAGTGAGAAACTCCAAGGCCATAGCTGTTGAGTCAGCTGTCTGTCCCCTCCCCCGTGCTCTTCTGCCGTCTCCCCTGCTCCTCTGGCCCTCCCCCCTGCTTCTCTTTGCCCCCCCAGGTGAGCGCTGCGGGGAGAGAGAGGAGGTGAGCGCTGCGGAAAGGGAGAGACAGAGGAGCGGAGTGGGAGCGGCGGCCCGCTGTCACTGAAGCCGGCCCACTGAGCCATCGGCCCACCGGGAAACTCCCAGTAGTGCCAATGGCCAGTCCATCCCTGCATCTGTCTATAGAAGACCTTACTGCTCACAGTGCATGTCAGAGCAAATGAGAATCATGAGGTCAAAGGATCTGCCTGAAGAGCTCAGAGACAGAATTTTGGCAAGGCACAGATCTGGCCAAGGTTACAAAAAAAATCTGCTGCACTTAAGGTTCCTAAGAGCACAGTGGCCTCCATAATCTTTAAATGGAAGACATTTGGGATGACCAGAACAGTTCCTAGAGCTGGCCATCTGGCCAAACTGAGGGAGAAGAGCCTCGGTGAGAGAGGTAAAGAAGAACTCAAAGATCACTGAGCTCCAGGGATGCCATCGGGAGATGGGAGATGGGAGAAAGTTGTAGAAAGTCCAACCATCACTGCAGCCCTCCACCAGTCGGGGTCTTTATGGTAGAGTGGCCCGACGGAAGCCTCTCCTTAGTGCGAGACACATGAAAGCCCACATGGAGTTTGCTAAAAAAGTACCAGTTACACTTACCGGTAACGGATTTTCTAGGAAGTCTTCCAGGACGGCAGGCTTACTTAGGTGTACTGTCCTGGAAGATGATTGGAGAAAAGTACCAGTTACACTTACCGGTAATGTATTTTCTAGGAAGTCTTCCAGGACGGCAGGCTTACTTAGGTGTACCATCCTGGAAGATGAATGGAGAAAAGTACCAGTTACACTTACCGTTAACGGATTTTCTAGGAAGTTTTCCAGGACGGCACACCTTAGTAGGCCTGCTGTACTGGAAGATGACTGGAGAAAAGTACCAGTTACACTTACCGGTAACAGATTTTCTAGGAAGTCTTCCAAGACGGCACACCTAAGTAGGCCTGCCGTCCTGGAAAATGACTGGAGAAAAGTAACAGTTACACTTACCGGTAATGGATTTTCCAGGAAGTCTTCCAGGACAGCACACCTAAGTGGGCCTGCCGTCCTGGAAGATGACTGGAGAAAAACACCCGAAGCATTCCAAGATGATGAGAAATAAGACCAAGATAGAACTTTGTGGCCTTAATTCTAAGCGGCATATGTGGAGAAAACCAGGCACCACTCATCAGCTGTCCAATACAATCCCAACAGTGAAGCATGGTGGTGGCAGCATCATGCTGTGGGGGTGTTTTTCAGCTGCATGGTCAGGACGACTGGTTGCAATCAAGGGAAAGATGAATGCGGCCAAGTACAGGGATATCCTGGGCGAAAATCTTCTCCAGAGTGCTCAGGACCTCAGACTGGACCAAAGGTTTACCTTCCAACAAGACAATGACCCTAAGCACACAGCTAAAATAATGAAGGAGTGGCTTCACAACAACTCTGTAAATGTTCTTAAATGGCCCAGCCAGAGCCCTGACTTAAACCCAATTGAGCATCTCTGGAGAGACCTAAAAATGGCCGTCCACCAACGTTTACCATCCAACCTGACAGAACTGGAGAGCATCTGCAAGGAGAAAAGGCAGATGATCCCCAAATCAAGGTGTGAAAAACTTGTTGCATCTTTCCTGAAAAGATTAATGGCTGTATTAGATCAAAAGGGTGCAAATACTAAATACTGAGCAAAGGGTCTGAATACTTAGGACCATGTGAGATTTCAGCTTTTCTTTTTTAATAAATCTGCAAAAATGTCAATAATTCTGTGTTGTTCTGTCAATATGGGGTGCTGTGTGTACATTAATGAGGAAAAAATGAACTTAATTGATTTTAGCAAATGGTTGCAATATAACAGAGTGAAAAATTTAAGGGGGTATGAATACTTTCCGTACCCACTGTACATATACACATACATACATACATACACCCATATATACACACACACATACACACACATTTTTATACAAGTTAACACTTACACACACACAAACATTCCTACTAACACACACAGACACCATATGTACAAACACACACATATACACATATTAACACTTCTACACACGCAAACACACCTACACACAGACATCTATACACACACACACACACACACACAGACATCGGTACACACACAGACATCCATACACACACACACACACACACACAGACATCCATACACATACACACAGACATCCATACACACACACACACAGAAATCCATATACACACACACAGACATCCATACACACACAGACATACACATCCATACACATACACACAGACATCCATACACACACACACAGACATCCATACACATACACACAGACATCCATACACACACACACAGACATCCATACATACACACACATCCATACATACACACACACAGACATCCATACACACACACACACAGATGTCCATACACATACACATACATACATGCATACACCCATATACACACACACACACACACACACATATACACACATTAACACTTCTACACACACCACCTTCCGTTTGAGGATGCCCCACAGATGATCAATAGGGTTTAGGTCTGGAGACATGCCTGGCCATTCCATCACCCTTTACCCTCAACTTCCTTTTTAAGGCAGTGGTCGTCTTGGAGGTGTGTTTGGGGTCGTTATGTTGGAAGTTGCAGTCCAGTCTCTGAAGGGAGGGGATCATGCTCTGCTTCAGTATGTCACAGTACATGTTGGCATTCATGGTTCCCTCAATGATCTGTAGCCCCCCAGTGCCGGAAGCCCTCATGCAGCCCCAGACCATAAAACTTTCACCACCATGCTTGACTGTAGGCAAGACACACTTGTCTTTGTACTCCTCACTTGGTTGCCGCCACACACGCCTGAAACCATCTGACACCAAATACAGTTGTATGCAAAAGTTGTGGATATTACAGTGGGGGAGATGTTTGTGGATATTACAGTGGGGGGAGATGTCTGTGGATATTATAGTGGGGGAGATGTCTGTGGATATTACAGTGGGGAGATGTCTGTAGATATTACAGTGGGGAGATGTGTGTGGATATTACAGTGGGCGAGATGTGTGTGGATATTACAGTGGGGGAGATGTGTGTGGATATTACAGCGGGGGAGGGGATGTCTGTGGATATTGCAGTGGGGGAGATGTCTGTTAATAATACAGTGGGGGAAATGTCTTTGGATATTACAGTAGGGAGAGGTCTGTGGATATTACAGTGAGGAGATGTCTGTGGATATTACAGTGGGGGAGATGTCTGTGGATATTACAGTGGGGGAGATGTCTGTGGATATTACAGTGGGGGAGATGTCTGTGGATATTACAGTGGATATTACAGTGGGGGAGATGTCTGTGGATATTACAGTGGGGGAGATGTCTGTGGATATTACAGTGGGGGAGATGTCTGTGGATATTACAGTGGGGGAGATGTCTGTGGATATTACAGTGGGGGAGATGTCTGTGGATATTACAGTGGGGGAGATGTCTGTGGATATTACAGTGGGGGAGATGTCTGTGGATATTACAGTGGGGAGATGTCTGTGGATATTACAGTGGGGAGATGTCTGTGGATATTACAGTGGGGGAGATGTCTGTGGATATTACAGTGGGGGAGATGTCTGTGGATATTACAGTGGGGGAGATGTCTGTGGATATTACAGTGGGGAGATGTCTGTGGATATTACAGTGGGGGAGATGTATGTGGATATTACAGTGGAGGAGATGTCTGTGGATATTACAGTGGGGGGAGATGTCTGTGGATATTACAGTGGGGGAGATGTCTGTGGATATTACAGTGGGGAGATGTCTGTGGATATTACAGTGGGGAGATGTCTGTGGATATTACAGTGGGGAGATGTCTGTGGATATTACAGTGGGGAGATGTCTGTGGATGTTACAGTGGGGGGAGATGTCTGTGGATATTACAGTGGGGAGATGTCTGTGGATATTACAGTGGGGGAGATGTCTGTGGATATTACAGTGGGGGAGATGTCTGTGGATATTACAGTGGGGAGATGTCTGTGGATATTACAGTGGGGGGAGATGTCTGTGGATATTACAGTGGGGAGATGTCTGTGGATATTACAGTGGAGGAGATGTCTGTGCATATTACAGTGGGGAGATGTCTGTGGATATTACAGTGGGGGAGCTGTCTGTGGATATTACAGTGGGGACTATATATGCTGGTGACCCCAAAAATGTATGTGCATTATAATTAATCAAAATTAGTCGATTAATCGATGAAAAAAAAATTGCTTAAGCGAACACGAAAATGTTAATCAGTAACAGACCTAATTATTATACATGATCACATTTATCAAATTATATTTCTATAGAGCCTACAATTTATGCAGCGCTCTACAAACTGTACATTCATGTGTGTAATAAATATGAATAATAAATAATAATAATAAATACAATTTGTAAATATACAGTATATTAGGTGCTGCATTAATTGTTGGCTCTATAGAAATAAAATCTTATAAATGTAATAATGTATGATAATATAATAATAATAATAATAATAATAATAATAATAATAATAATAATGATAATAATTAATCTAATAATAATTATCATAATAAATAAATATGATGAATGTAGAGTACTGAATAATAATATAATATATTACCTCTCTCTCTCTCTCTCTCTCTCTCTCTCTCTCTCTTTCATGTATATATATATATGTATATATATGTATATATATATATATATATATATATATATATATATATATATATATATATATATATATTTTTTTATTTATACATACATACAGTATATATATTATACATATGCTATAGCTACAATATATTAGGTGCTGCATAAATTGTTGGCTCTATAGAAATAAAATCGTATAAATGTAATAATGTATAATAATATAATAATAATAATAATAATCATAATAAATAATGATAAATGAATAAATATAATAAATATGATGAATGTAACGTAAGCATGCAAGGTGCTATATAAAAAAAAAAATAATGACACTGAATAATAATATAATATGTATATATATATATATATATATATATATATATATATATATATATATATATATATATATATATATATATAATTTTTTATACATACAGTATATATATATATATATATTATACAAATGCTTTAGCTACAATATATTAGGGGCTGCATAAATTGTTGGCTCTACAGAAATATAATCTTATGAATGTAATAAAGTTTAATAATATAATAATAATAATAATAATAATAATAATAATCATAATAGATAAATATGATGAATGTAAAATAAGTATGTAAGGTGCCTTATAAATAAATGAAAAATAATAATAATGACACTGAATAATAAAATATATTAACTTTATATATTTAATAATAATAATGAATAAAAATAATAAATTAACAGTGTATAAAGTGCTACATAAATTCTTGGCACTGTGATAATTTAATAATAAGGGGTATTTTTCTGGCACATGAAGATCCAGGGTAGGTGAAAGGAGCTTTTGTAACCATCACTTCCCCTTTCCAAACTACCAAAAACTTCCAAAAACACATTAAACACATTTTGCCCAAATCACTCGTTCCTAAAACTGATACTTTTAAAAATCAAATACAATGAAGTAATCATCCCTCCATAGACACACTGCTCATGCAACTCTCAAGATACAATTTTTTTCTGCCACTCACCTACCCTCTGGGTAGCAGAGAGACTCTCCTGCCCTCTCCAGACCTCTTATATATCCCCCCTCCTTCCTCCTCCTCCTCCAACCAACAGGATATAGAGTTCTATATTAGGTCACCTATATCGGCCCCTCGGGCCGGAGAATTGCAGATGCTGCTATTTTGCCGCTGTTGGGCCCCCCAAAGGATATGATTAGCTGCAGGGGGCCATATGGACGAATCATTTTTCTATCTGCATCATCTCAGGTTAAAGCAGGGCAACATTTCCCCCTTCGTAGCACCCCACCCCCCCCCCCCCCTATCACCCAGCTCAGAGCTCAGGACTTGGCAGGCGCTCCGCTCATCTCTGGAATATTTCCCCAGTAATCATTTTCATTCCACAACCACTTCAGAAATGTTTTCATTTAATTCAATTGCTGTCTGAATAAAGACGAACAGAGAACACATTACAATTCTCAGAGCCACCAGGAGAAGAACACTTATTTTTTCGGGCTGTTACTGATTAAAATTTTCGTGTTCAATTAATCAATTTTTTTTAATCGATTAATCGACTAATTTCAATTAATTATGACTGTAATGTCCACACATCTCCTCCGTAATGTCCACACATCTCCTCCGTAATGTCCACACATCTCCCCCGTAATGTCCACACATCTCCCCCCGTAATGTCCACACATCCCCCCCGTAATGTCCACACATCCCCCCGTAATGTCCACACATCTCCCCCCGTAATGTCCACACATCCCCCCCGTAATGTCCACACATCTCCCCCGTAATATCCACACATCTCCCTCGTAATGTCCACACATCTCCCCCGTAATGTCCACACATCTCCTCCGTAATGTCCACACATCCCCCCCCGTAATGTCCACACATCTCCCCCGTAATGTCCACACATCTCCCCCGTAATGTCCACACATCTCCCCCCGTAATGTCCACACATCTCCCCCCGTAATGTCCACACATCTCCCCCAGTAATGTCCACACATCTCCCCAGTAATGTCCACACATCTCCCCCAGTAATGTCCACACATCTCCCCCGTAATGTCCACACATCTCCCCCGTAATGTCCACACATCTCCCCCCGTAATGTCCACACATCTCCCCCGTAATGTCCACACATCTCCTCCGTAATGTCCACACATCTCCCCCCGTAATGTCCACACATCTCCTCCGTAATGTCCACACATCCCCCCGTAATGTCCACACATCTCCCCCGTAATGTCCACACATCCCCCGTAATGTCCACACATCTCCCCCCGTAATGTCCACACATCCCCCCCGTAATGTCCACACATCTCCCCAGTAATGTCCACACATCTCCCCCCGTAATGTCCACACATCTCCACCCGTAATGTCCACACATCTCCCGTTGTAATGTCCACACATCTCCCCAGTATAGTCCACACATCTCCCCCATAATGTCCACACATCTCCCCCTGTAATGTCCAGACATCTCCCCCCGTAATGTCCAGACAGCTCCCCCCGTAATGTCCACACATCTCCCCCCATAATGTCCACACATCTCCCCCCGTAATGTCCACACATCTCCACCCGTAATGTCCACACATCTCCCCTCATAATGTCCACACATCTCCCCCGTAATGTCCACACATCTCCCCCCGTAATGTCCACACATCTCCACCCGTAATGTCCACACATCTCCCCCCGTAATGTCCACACATCCCCCCCCCCGTAATGTCCACACATCTCCCCCAGTAATGTCCACACATCTCCCCAATATCTCTAACCCATCAGAAACTCCAACCACGTCACTTCTGGTTTATTTAACCAGAGTCCAGTACAGGAAGACTGAGCTGTTTTGACAGCACATTGGCTAACGGGGACAAAGTTGTCGCCACCATGGAGGCGGCCATTTTGTTGGCTAGTATCGGAGCAGAGTAAGAATCTCCGCTCATAATATCCTGCACCAGACTCTATTCGATTGCCAGCGTTGTGTCCAACCACCAATTTGTCAAAAACTTCAATTACTGCTGGTTTTAAATAAACCGAACGTTAAGTGGTTGGAGTTTCTGATGGGTTGGAAAACTTGACATAACACCGTTTTAATCTAACACAGCAGCTGAAGGGGGTTATATGTGTATCATGGCCGTAGTACCAATAATAGCCCCTGCATTGCATGCGCTGGCAGGGTGGTTGCAGTTGTCACTATCAGGAAACCTGTCCTGATAAATATGACGCAGCTGTTCCTGGAGAGCGTGGAGAAAACATTCTGCGCAATAAGTCAGTAGAGATGCGCAATCCAATTATACCGCAATCAAAACTCTCCCGTTTGTTCTGGGCATAGTACTGGCAAATGTTATCTGAGCTGCCAGCACAAGACATTCAAAGGATTGAACTTTCCTGCTCCAGAAATCTGGCCTGAATTTTATTTTACTTTGAATTTCATTGACCATTTTTTGTATCATTCCAAATGTGCAATAAGTGCCACTGTCCTCTAGATGGCAGCAGAGTTCACATGACTTTCCAACCAAGCTATTGGGACTAATGCTGAGCTGACTATGGGACTCATTCCAGCTACTGTATGTTGTATAGAGCTCATCTGACTTCCCATCCCAGCTATGGTGTACAGAGCTCATCTGACTTCCCATCCCAGCTATGGTGTACAGAGCTCATCTGACTTCCCATTCCAGCTATGGTGTACAGAGCTCACCTGACTTCCCATCCTAACTATGGTGTACAGAGCTCATCTGACTTCCCATCCCAGCTATGGTGTACAGAGCTCATCTGACTTCCCATCCCAGCTATGGTGTACAGAGCTCATCTGACTTCCCATCCCAGCTATGGTGTACAGAGCTCATCTGACTTCCCATTCCAGCTATGGTGTACAGAGCTCACCTGACTTCCCATCCTAACTATGGTGTACAGAGCTCATCTGACTTCCCATGCCAGCTATGGTGTACAGAGCTCACCTGACTTCCCATTCCAGCTATGGTGTAAAGAGCTTACCTGACTTCCCATCCCAGCTATGGTGTACAGAGCTCACCTGACTTCCCATCCCAACTATGGTGCACAGAGCTCACCTGACTTCTCATCCCAGCTATGGTGTACAGAGCTCACCTGACTTCCCATCCCAACTATGGTGCACAGAGCTCACCTGACTTCTCATGCCAACTATGGTGTACAGAGCTCACCTGACTTCCCATCCCAACTATGGTGCACAGAGCTCACCTGACTTCCCATCCCAACTATGGTGTACAGAGCTCACCTGACTTCCCATCCCAACTATGGTGCACAGAGCTCACCTGACTTCCCATCCCAGCTATGGTGTACAGAGCTCATCTGACTTCCCATCCCAACTATGGTGCACAGAGCTCACCTGACTTCTCATCCCAGCTATGTCAGGTTTCCAGAGCTCACCTGACTTCCCATCCCGGCTATGGTGTACAGAGCTCATCTGACTTCCCATGCCGGCTATGGTGTACAGAGCTCACCTGACTTCCCATCCCGGCTATGTCAGGTTTCCAGAGCTCACCTGACTTCCCATCCCAGCTATGGTATGCAGAGCTCACCTGACTTCCCATCCCAGCTATGGTGTACAGAGCTCACCTGACTTCCCATCCCGGCTATGGTGTACAGAGCTCACCTGACTTCCCATCCCAACTATGGTGTACAGAGCTCACCTGACTTCTCATCCCAGCTATGTCAGGTTTCCAGAGCTCACCTGACTTCCCATCCCGGCTATGGTGTACAGAGCTCACCTGACTTCCCATCCCGGCTATGGTATGCAGAGCTCACCTGACTTCCCATCCCAGCTATGGTGTACAGAGCTCACCTGACTTCCCATCCCGGCTATGGTGTACAGAGCTCATCTGACTTTCCATCCCGGCTATGGTGTACAGAGCTCATCTGACTTTCCATCCCGGCTATGGTGTACAGAGCTCATCTGACTTTCCATCCCGGCTATGGTGTACAGAGCTCATCTGACTTCCCATCCCGACTATGGTGTACAGAGCTCATCTGACTTCCCATCCCAGCTATGCTGTTCAGAGCTCACCTGACTTCCCATTCCGGCTATGATGTACAGAGCTTACCTGACTTCCCATCCCGGCTATGGTGTACAGAGCTCACCTGACTTCCCATCCCGGCTATGGTGTACAGAGCTCATCTGACTTCCCATCCCGGCTATGGTGTACAGCGCTCACCTGATTTCCCATCCCAGTTATAATAACAAAAACGAATCTGAACTGACGTCACAAGGCTCCGTTGCGTCACTGGTCATCCCTGAGGGAGTCACGTGACCAGTGACACCACGCGTCGGGTGGAGCCTTGTGACGTCAGTTCCGGTGGTGTTTTAACAGAAGAACGGTGAGGAGGTCTGTGTGTCACTACTCCCATTGCGTTTTACTGCGGTTTTTATTCTCACTTGAGGTAAGCAGTTTTTGTACTAAATAAATTTACTTTTCATTTGGCAATATTGCACTATGGCTGTTCTTTGTTTCCTTTGAGCACCATTTATACAAGAAGGGCCTTTCCTTGGAGCGAGCCGTGTCCTCTATATATGGAATTACCCAAGATGTTTTGATGCCAAGTTTTGGACGTAGTTCTTCGTCTTCGCCTGGAACCTGGATGCCTTTACAGATCCATCATTTCTTATCTGACTATCTGATGAGCCTTGTTTGACCATTGGGGTCATTGTTGGAGGTGAGCGGCCAATTCATAACTTTAACAGTCGATGTTTGGATGGATGTTTTATCTGTTTTTTCTTCTATCAAGTTGTCCCTATGAGATTTTTGCCTCTATATGAACTGACTCCTACCATTAGGCTTTAGTTGGACTTTATTCACATTTATTTATTTATTTGTATGTTTGGATACTCAGCATATCTTTTCTTTGAGTATATTACTTTATGGCACATTATTGAACAAGCGCACCATTCCCATCTTTTTCTTTTACATTTATTACGCAGTGTCTTTTGGTTACACTACTAAGTGGTTGCAGCTAATTCACGGTCACTATACATGTACTATATATATTTTTTGCCGAGTTTATTTTCACTATATTCACTGGAGGTTGATGGTTTTTATTCACTTAAAAATTAGAACAAGTTTTTCTCTTAGAACACAATATTTACTCGAAATAACATTATTTTATATTTTACTAAACAGTTGGGTATTACATTGTGTTTGCATTAACCACTTAAGACCTGGACCAAAATGCAGCTAAAGGACCTGGCCCCTTTTTGCGATTCGGCACTGCGTCGCTTTAACTGACAATTGGGCGGTCGTGCGACGTGGCTCCCAAACAAAATTGGCGTCCTTTTTTCCCCACAAATAGAGCTTTCTTTTGGTGATATTTGATCACCTCTGCGGTTTTTATTTTTTGTGCTATAAACAAAAATAGAGCAACAATTAAAAAAAATATATATAATTTTTACTTATTGCTATAGTAAATATCCCCAAAAAATATATAAAAAAACTATTTTTTTCCCTCAGTTTAGGCCAATACGTATTCTTCTACCTATTTTTGGTAAAAAAATCGCAAAAAGCGTTTAGCGATTTGGTTTGCGGAAAATGAATTGCGTTTACAAAATGGGGGATAGTTTTATTGCATTTTTATTAATAATTTTTTCCTACTTCTAATGGTGCCGATCAGCGTTTTTTTTCGTGACTGCGACATTATGGCGGACACATCGGACAATTTTGACACATTTTTGGGACCATTGTCATTTTCACAGCGAAAAGTGCTATAAAAATGCACTGATTACTGTGAAAATGCCAATCGCAGTTTAGAAGTTAACCACTAGGGGTCGCTGTAGGGGTTAAGTGTGACCTCATATGTGTTTCTAACTGTAGGGGGGCAGGGCTGGACGTGTGACGTCAGTGATCGCCTTTCCCTATATCAGGGAACAGACGATCACTGACTCTGCCACAATGAAGAACGGGGAAGGTGTGTTTACACTCACCTCTCCCCGTTCTTCAGCCACGGTGACCAATCGCAGGACACCGGCGGCGATCGGGTCCGCGGGTCCCGCAGGAGCGGTCACGGAGCTTCGGACCGGGTCGTGAGCTGGGCCTTACAGAGACACGTACGTGATTGTGCCCAGCCGTGCCATTCTGCCGACGTATATCGTCCATAGGGGTTCCTTAAGTGGTTAAAATTCATAAAAGCGTATTTTGTCCCAAAAATTGTGTTTGAAACACAGCTGCGCAAATACCATGTGACATCAAAAATTGCAATACCCAGCATTTTATTCTCTAGGGCCTCTGCTTTAAAAAAAATATATATATATAATGTTTGGCGTTTCTAAGTAATTTTTTAGCAAATGTTACTGATTTTTATATGTATGTGAGAAGTGTCGGGGTTATCTGAAAAAAGTACATATTTTGGGTGCATAAAATAAGTGCATTAATGCACCATGTAGTTGGTGGCACAGAACTCCTTATGGACTTTGGTCATTGTCTCATAATAGATAATTTGGCCCAATGTGAGGTTTTTTTTTGTTTTTGTTTTTTTTACAGTTTCCCAATACTGTGCCCACGGTTTATTGGACCCAAACTGAAATTTCTGCAGCCTGGATAGCATATCTGGATCTTGAGTATTATCCTTAGTACTAGCAGATGTAGAATAGATTATCGATGATAAAGGACTCCGGGCGTGAGTCCCAGAATGGTAAAACGATATCCACGGAATGACGACTATGGAGGGAGGAGGACGATCGTTTATTTCGAGTGTTCTGATAACTGCCGCTAATAAAGTACAGCGCTGACACTCTAAATTTACCAGATGGAGGATCGTGTTTATTACGCCTATTAAAATAGATTCTCAGAAACCCTTTAAAGCGCATTAAACGCAAATTCTGGAGGACTTCTAGGACTAGCTAGTAAAGGATATTAAGAATGTGGATGTTATATCTGTACATCATTAGATGGAGATCTATCTAATTATTAATATTATTATTGTTATCCTGGGAACTGATTTGTATCCTATTATCTATCTACAGTTGCAATAAAAAAGTATGTGAACCCTTTTGGAATGATATGGATTTCTGGCACAAATTGGTCATGAAATGTGATCCGGTCTTCATCTAAGTCACAACAATAGACAATCACAGTCTGCTTAAACTAATAACACACAAAGATTTAAATGTTACCATGTTTTTATTGAACACACCATGTAAACATTCACAGTGCAGGTGGGAAAAGTATGTGAACCCTTGCATTTAATAACTGGTTGAACCTCCTTTGGCAGCAATAGCTTCAACCAAACGTTTCCTGTAGTTGCAGATCAGACGTGCACAACAGTCAGGAGTAATTCTTGACCACTCCTCTTTACAGAACTGTTTCAGTTCAGCAATATTATTGGGTTGTCTGGTGTGAATCGCTTGCCACAGCATCTCAATCGGGTTGAGGTCAGGACTCTGACTGGGCCACTCCATGAGGTCTTTTGTTTAAGCCATTCTGTTGTTGATTTACTTCTATGCTTTGGGTCGTTGTCCTGTTACGACACCCATCTTCTGTTGAGCTTCAGCTGGTGGACAAATGGCCTTAAGTTCTCCTGCACAATGTCTTGATAAAGTTGGGAATTAATTTTTCCTTCGATGATAGCAATCAGTCCAGGCCCTGACGCAGCAAAGCAGCCCCAAACCATGATGCCCCACCACCATACTTCACAGTTAGGATGAGGTTTTGATGTTGGTGTGCTGTGCCTCTTTTTCTCCACAGATAGTGTTGTGTGTTTCTTCCAAACAACTCAACTTTGGTTTCATCTGTCCACAGAATATTTTGCCAGTACTGTTATGGAACATCCAGGTGCTCTTGTGCAAACTGTAAATGTGCAGCAATGTTTTTTTGGACAGCAGTGGCTTCCTCTGTGGTATCCTCCCATGAAATCCATTCTTGTTTAGTGTTTTACGTGTCGTAGATTCGCTAACAGGGATGTTAGCATATGCCAGAGACTTTTGTAAGTCTTGAGCTGACACTCTAGGATTCTTCTTCACCTCAGTGAGCAGTCTGCGCTGTGCTCTTGCAGTCATCTTTACAGGACGGCCACTCCTAGGGAGAGTAGCAGCAGTGCTGAACTTTCTCCATTTATAGACAATTTATCTTACCGTGGACTGATGAACAGCAAAGATTTTGGAGATACTTTTATAACCCTTTCCAGCTTTATGCAATTCAACAATTCTTAATCGCAGGTCTTCTGAGAGCTCTTTTGTGCGAGGCATCATCCACATCAGGCAATGCTTCTTGGGAAAAGCAAACCCAGAACTGGTGTGTGTTTTTTTATAGGGAAGAGCAGCTGTAACCAACACCTCCAATCTCATCTCATGGATTGGATTCCAGTTGGCTGACACCTCACTCCAATTAGCTCTTGGAGATGTCAATAGTCTAGGGGTTCACATACCTTTTCTACCTGCACTGTGAATTTTTACATGGTGTGTTCGATAAAAACATGGTAACATTTAAGTCTTTGTGTGTTATTAGTTTAAGCAGACTGTGATTGTCCATTGTTGTAAAATAGATGAAGATCAGATCACATTTTATGACCAATTTGTGCAGAAATCCATATCATTCCAAAGAAGTTCACATACTTCACATACTTTTTATTGCAACTCTATCTATCTATCTATCTATCTATCTATCTATCTATCTATCTATCTATCTATCTATCTATCTATCTATCTATCTATCTATCTATCTTATTATTATTATGTAATCCAATCCATATTTGGTGTGACTACCCTTTTTTTTCAAACCAACAACACTTGCACAAGGCCGGGTTCACACTGGAGCGACACGACAGTCATACTACTTTGGATCCGACTTTGCCCTGCGACTTGAAGTCCGACATGCGTCCGACTTCAATGAACAGGGATCTGACTTCAATCCCTGACAATACCAGGCACTGTATCTGGTATGAATCTTTAGGAAGAACTCCACGCCAAATTAAAAAAACGGCATGGGTCCCCCCTCTAAGAGCATACCAGGCTCTTTGGTCTGGTATGGTATTAAGAGGAACCCCCTATGCCGAAAAAATGGCATGGGGGCCCCTTCTAAAGGCCATACCAAATCCTTATCCGAGCATGCAGCCCAGCTGGTCAGGAAAGGGGGTGGGGACGAGCGAGCCCCCCCCCTCCTGAACCATACCAGGCCACATGCCCTCAACATGGGGGCATGGGCGCCACCCACCCCAAAGCACCTTGTCCCCACGTTGATGAGGACAAGGGCCTCTTCCCGACAACCCTGGCCGTTGGTTGTCAAGGTCTGCAGACAGAGAGCTTGTTGGAATCTGGGAGCCCCCTTTAATAAATGACTTTAAAAACCTGTGTAGTTTTATTTTTGACACTTATTAAAGGGGTCTCCCAGATTCTCATAAGCCCCCCACCCACAGACCCCGACAATCAACGTTCAGGATTGTCGGGATGAGGCCCTTGTCCTCATCAACAAAGGGATACGGTGCTTTGGGGTGGGGGCGCAGGGCGCCCCCCTGCTTTAAAGCACCCACCCCCCCATGTTGAGGGCATGCGGGGGGGCACGATCATCCCCACCCCCTTTCCTGACCGGCCGGACTTTGGAGGGGACCCTCACGCCTTTTTTTTTAAGGTAGGGTGTTCCCCTAAAATCCATACCAGACCAAAGGGCCTGGTATGCTCTTAGAGGGGGGAACCCATGCCGTTTTTTTTATTTGGCGTGATCAAGATCATCAGAGCACAAGTCGCATGCCAAAGTCGGATCAGGCAAGATGGCGGTCCGACTTTGATCTAACTTCGGTGATATTCAATGGGCTGAAGTAGGATCAAAGTCAAACCAAAGTAGTGCAGGTAGCATTTTCAAAGTCCGACCGACTTGTGTCGGACCAGTTAAGACGGCTTCCATAGGGAAACATTGATTTTCACACGTCATGAGACATGAGCTCCCAATGTCAGAGCATTTGTCGTACCAGTGTGAACCCGGCCTCAGGGATTTTGTAGGACTAGAGTCAGGTGTATGATTAACCAATTATAGCAAACTGGTGCTAATTATCATCCATTTCATATGTAGGTTGAGACACAGTCAATAACTGAAACAGAAACTTTGAAGCTGTGTAGAGGCCCAAAACTGCGTGGGGAACAGCCAAACTCTGCTACTAAGATGAAGTTGTGGAGGACAGTTTCATGTCACAGGTCATACACCATGGCAAGACTGAGCACAGCAAGACACAAGGTGGTTATAACTGCATCAACAAGGTATCTTCCAGTGTGCATGTGTTTATGTCAATAGTGAACTGTACTGTATATCCCTGTATGTTTGCGATCGTTAAGATGCCCATCTAATAGTTTTTTAAACTATCGATGCTCCCTGCCGATCCACTGCTTGTAGCAGATAATTCCACATCCTTATCGCTCTGAAAGTAAAGAACCCTCTCCAGGGGTGCCAAACTCAATTTCATTGTGGGTCGCATTAGCAGTATGGTTGCCCTTAAAGGGCCGGTTGTATCCGGGGTGTGCTACATACAGGGTATAGAGTTCAGGAGTGTGTTATGCACAGAGTGCAGTTTTTAGGGGTGTGCTGTGTACAGAGTGCAGGGTTTGGGGTGCACTATGCACAGTGTGCAACCCCAACCCCCCCTCCCAAAGCTTTTTCATGTCTCTCTCCTACCTGACCCAGCTTTAGTACCCCCTATGTAGGCCACTCTCCCCCGCCTTGCAGGAAGATCATTCACCCTCTCAGATTCTGGAGATCTGTCCCCACCCAGGGCATCATGAGTGCTAGCAATAAATGTGTTAGTTCTTGAGACCAAAGCTGGCCCTTGTAAACACAAGAGTCTTTTGTGTTTACAAGTGATATTGTGAAGCTGGAGCAAAGGGTGAGTGCCAGAGGTGGTGGACTGGATTTCCAGCACAATGCAGCTCTAAACTTGGTGTGAGGGCCACATGATGAGGGTTGGAGGGCTGCATTGGCCCGTGGGCTTTGTGTTTGACATATGTGCTCTACGCAGTTTAAGGTTAAACTGCTTCTCTTCCAATTTCAATGAATGTCCGAGAGTCTTTTTAATTTCCCTGTCACTGAAATGTTTTTTCCCTATGCTAGGGTCACCAGAACGGTGTTTGTAGATTGCTATCATATCCCCTCTCAAGTGTCCCCTCTCCAGAGAGAATACGTTTAATGCTTGTAGTCTTTCCCCATAGCTGAGATCCTCTAGTTCCTTTTTTAGCTTTGTTGCTCTTCTCTGAACTCTCTCCAGTTCCAGCACATCCTTCTTGAGGACTGGTGCCCAGAACTGGACGGCATACTCAAGATGCGGCTGGACAAGAGTCTTGTAGAGTGGGAGAATTATAATTTTATCTCTGGAGTGAATCCCATTTTTGATGTATGCTAATATCCTGTTGGCTTTGCTTTCAGCAGCTTGGCATTGCATGCCATTGCTGAGCCTGACATCTGCTAGGACCACCAGGTCCTTTTCCATCCTAGATTCCCCAAGGGGTCCCCCCTAGCGAGTAACTTTTGTTCGTATTTTTAGAACCCAAATACATTACTTTACATTTTTCAACATTAACCACTTAAGGACCGCCTCCTGCACATATACGTCGGCAGAATGGCACGGCTGGTCAGATCCACGTACAGGTACGTCCTGTACTACTACCCAGCCGTGGGTCACGGGCTCCCGTGACCCGGTCCGAAGCGCTGGAGTGCGGCGATCGGTCCCCGGAGCTGAAGAACGGGGAGAGCCGTGTGTAAACACGGCTTCCCCGTGCTTCACTGTGGCGGCTGCATCGATCGTGTCATCCCTGTTATAGGAGGACACAATCGATGACGTCAGACCTACAGCCACACCCCCCTACAGTTGTAAACACACATTAGGGAACACATAACCCCATCAGCTCCCCCTGTGGTTAACTCCCAAACTGCAACTGTCATTTCCACAATTAACAATGCAATTTAAATGCATTTTTTGCTGTGAAAATGACAATTGTCCCAAAAATGTGGCAAAATTGTCCGAAGTGTCTGCCATAATGTTGCAGTCACGAAAAAAATCGCTGATCGCCGCCATTAGTAGTAAAAAAAAAAAATGCAATAAAACTATCCCCTATTTTGTTAACGCTATAAATTTTGCACAAACCAGCCGATAAACGCTTATTGCGATTTTTTTTACCAAAAATAGGTAGAAGAATACGTATCGGCCTAAACTGAGGAAAAAAAATGTTATATATATTTTTGGGGGATATTTATTATAGCAAAAAGTAAAAAACATTGCATTTTTTTCAAAATTGTCGCTCTATTTTTGTTTATAGCGCAAAAAATAAAAACCGCAGAGGTGATCAAATACCACCAAAAGAAAGTTCTATTTGTGGGAAAAAAAGTACGCCAATTTTGTTTGGGAGCCACGTCGCACGACCGGGCAATTGTCAGTTAAAATCGACGCAGTGCCAATTTGCAAAAAGGGGCCTGGTCCTTTAGCTGCATTTTGGTCTGTGGCTTAAACTTAATTTGCCATGTAGTTGCCCACCCCATTATTTTATTTAGGTCTTCTTGTCTTCAGAAGCCAATGCATGGCAAGTCTTCCATATAACAGGAAGGAAGACAAAGAAATTAAACAAAATCAAGACTCTGGATTTGATGCTTGGCTTACTCCAGAAGCAGGTTGGTAGTGAGTCTTGTCAAATTGATATTGACCAAAATGGGGGGATAGTCCCACATGAATGAGGACACACCCAACTTGAAGAGTTTTCACAAACAAAAGGGAGCAAGTGCTAGACCAGGGGTCTCGAAAACTACATTCCAGCCCACAACTAGGGTCAGTGGAGAATGTTCAATGTGCAGTAGATTGAGGATTCAGGTCAGCAGATGCTACCTGTGTTCTCTACTTCAATCCTAAACCAGACTCTGTAAGGGGAAACTTTTATGGGGAACTTGATGTAAGGGGGGATCCAGTGGGGGCCTTGACATACGGGGGGACTCTAATGGAACCTCATTGTAAGGGGGACACTAATGGGACCTTAATGTAAGTGGGAGTCTAAGGCGGATTCTAATTAAAGGGCATTATAATGGGGATTTCGAGGTAAAGGGTACCCTGTGTTAAAAGAGACTCTAATAGGTAACCTGATATAAGGGGGGGGGGGTGTGGCCCTCATACTAAAACGTGGCCTTCATATTGAAAAGTATGGAGACTCCTGTGCTGGACAATCAATTTATGAGTCCATATATCCTTTAATCTTGACAATATGGCAGTTTTTAAGACTTTTTTCCATTGATACATGTTCCCTGGGGCAAGACCCGGGTTCTGAAAGACGTTTTCCAACAATAACTTGAAAATTTGTCTTTAAAATGATCGTTTTTTAATTCGAACGTTCGAGTCCCATAGACTTCAATGAGGTTCTAAATGTTCGTGCGAACGATCGGACTGTTCGGCGGTTCTGGTGCGAACCGAACGCGGGGGTGTTTCGGCTCATCCCTAATTGCCACCAAACAGCCATTGAACTCAAGACCAGAGCCTCTATTTTCTTTGTGCTCCTACCTACCATATTGAAGTCTTGACATGCATTGGCTTTTGATAAACCACTATGGCGGCCCATTGAGATCACAAGGCCAGTCCCCATGGGAAATATCACCAGATTTCTTTTGGTTGAGGCAAGTTTCTTACTGCTGGTTAAGGAAGGCTCAGTGTTAGACAGAATGGTATTATGTGTAATGGCTGATTTGTGTTCTGCACCCTATAGAAGCGTAGGCTCGACTTCAAGCCACAGACCCCAAACTTAACCACTTAAGACCCGGACCAATACGCTGGCAAATGACCCAAGGGGTTTTTGCGATTCGGCACTGCATCGCTTTAACAGACAATTGCACGGTCGTGCGACGTGGCTCCCAAACAAAATTCGCGTCCTTTTTTTCCCACAAATAGAGCTTTCTTTTGGTGGTATTTGATCGCCTCTGCGATTTTTATTTTTTGCGCTATATACAAAAATAGAGCGACATTTTTAAAAAAAATCAATATTTTTTACTTTTTGTTATAATAAAAAACCAATAAACTAAATTTTAGTCAAACATTTAGGCCAAAATTTATTTAGCCACATGTCTTTAGTAAAAAAAAAATCGCATTAAAAAAAAAATAGCTACCTAGCGGGAACAGCGACACTAATACAGCGATCAGAAAAATGATCGCTTAGTGACGCTGGCAATAGGGAGTGAAAGGGTTAACTAGGGCAGTGATCAAGGGGTTAAAACTTTATTGGGGGGGATGGGGGGGGCTACCCTGACACTACTGACTGTCTGACTGTCACACTGTCTGTCACACTGACACTAAATACAGTAATCATACATGATTACTGCATTCAGTGACACTGTGACAGGGGGGAGGGGGGGGGGGGCGATCGCGGGGGTTAAATGTGTGTGTCAGTGTGCTGTTTGGTGCAGGACTTACTTGTTCTGTAGTGATCTCTCCTCAGCGGCGCTTGAAACAAACGCCGAGGGAGAGATCACGTCGCTTCCTCCTTCCTGTGTTTACACAGGAGGAGGAAGTGACAGGTCAGGCGGGCGCGCGCATTGGCTGGGAGCGATCCGGAGGGGGCGGATGAAAACGGATAGCCGCCCCCACTTGTCGGATCGCTCCTGCAGCCGCGCGGACCGCCGCATGTACGGGGGGGGGGTCCGATCGGACCCCCGATCCCCCCCAAGGCACCAACGTATATATACGTTGATGTGCCTGTCGGTGCCATTCTGTCGACGTAAATGTACATGCGGCGGTCCTTAAGTGGTTAAAGGAACATTTTTTTTTTATTCTAAGCTGTGTATGTAAAATCAGAATGCAGATTCAAGTCAAGGATTCTTCACTCTATATAAGTATTGCCGCGTACACACGATTGGAATTTCCGTCAACAAATGTTCGATGTGAGCTTTTGGACGGATATTCCGACCTTGTATATGCTCCATCGGACATTTGCTGTCGGAATTTCCAACAACAAATGTTTGAGAACAAAAGTTCTTGTCGGCAATTACAACGCAGAAAAATCCTACTTATGCTCGGAATCAATTCAACGCATGCTCAGAATCATTGTACGTTACCGCGTTCTTGATGGTCGGAATTTCCAACAACATTTGAGTGTGCAACACAAGTTTGAGCCATCATACCATCGGAAAAAAATGTCCGATCGTGTGTATGCGGCATATGAGTGTAGAGATGCCCACTATATGCCTAACAATTATCTGTAAATAACTTTCCAGATGTTCAATGACAACAATGTTCTTAGACGGCCTCTCTAGATATGGAAATTTAATTATTTTCCCTGTAGGCGATCATTACTAAGTGGCAGCTGCTTGTTTTAAGGGGTACTTCATTTGCACTATCCAAGAACCTCTGCAAATGGGAACCTATTTATTCCAACCTATAAATGTCCAGGAAGTTTAAATTCTTCTGAGGGTCCGCTAAAGTCACTTGAGGCCAGGTCAAGCCTCTGACTTTTTTTTCCGACGGTGATCAGAGTGTTTGCCCTGTCAGATGCGCTGCCATGTATGGTGCTGGTGGAAGAGGAGATCCCTTCTCTGTCATGACATGGTGACTTCCAATTTCCAATTTTAATTTTGCAACACAAAGTTGAAATACAGAAAATTCCTCTTTGTGAAATTGCGACATTTCATGTAGAGGTCGAAGAGAGATAAAATGTGGGTTAGGCCCAGGTACTTCCATTTTTGTACAGTTTATTAGAAAAGAAACATTATATCATATTAGTGTCTCTGTTTGGTCATCTCCACCACAGAATGAAGAACCAAGACTTCAACTGGATAAAAAACACCCATCTGGTGCTTTTACCAAATGAGGGCATTATTTTTATAACTTAGAGGGTTTCATGTCAGTTTAAACGGGTTGTAAAGGTTCATGTTTTTTCACCTTAATGCATCCTATGCATTAAGGTGAAAAAACATCTGATGTTTGCCGGTCCCCCAGCCCCCCCGGTTTACTTACCCGAGCCTTCAAAAGTCCAGCATCGAGAACGTGCTTGATCTCGGCTCTTCATTGGATAGATTGATAGCAGGACAGCCATTGGCTTGCGCTGCTGTCAATCAACTCCGATGACGCAAGAACTGGGGGGGCGGGCCGAGTCCTGTAGTCGGTGGCTATGGACGTCATCGCCACATGCACACTAAATCAAACTGAAGCAATGGCACGTTTGCGCGAGAGTGACGTCATTGCAGTGCAGTGCCGGAGCCACGATACCCGGAAGTAACCCCTGGGAGACATGTCGCCGGCCGGAAGGGGGGTATGAGGAGATCTGCAGGGGCTTCGATGTGAGGTAAGTAATTCATAATGAGCTAGTATGCTCTCTTGTCCCCTCCCTTTCCTGACCTGCTGGGCTACATGCTCGGATAAGGGTCTGGTATTGATTTGGAGGTGGGACTGTAACGGTCAGGTGTTACCACCGTTCACGATCTTCCATTCCACCAACCCACAACAGCTTATCCGACACTCCATCAATCCAGCAGACACGATCCATATCAATTTCCCAGAAAGATGAGACACAAGCTCAGTTTCTCTGAGTCAAACAAATGAATCCTTTAATGGTAACTCAGCCTTGTTATATACAGTTAGAAAACCAAATAAACAATGAATCAACTCCACCCACTACATTACACAAGGAACTTCAATACACATTCTTTTAGATAATGACATTCAGATGAGTTAATTATTAGTCATTACCCAGACATTCTGACTCCGCGACAAGCCATTCACCTGATACACAATACACATTCCTATGTCAGACGTTCTGGCACAAATCTACAGGAATTAATTACTACAGCTGACAAGTCACATTCCACACAAAACAGTGTCATTAGCATACACAATGAAATATCTTAGGAGCAGACTTAATTAGCACCTTAACAGTCTATGTCAGTGATGGCAAACCAATTGCACGTGTGCCACAGCTGGCACGCCAAGCCCTCTCTGTGGGCACGCAGGGATGATCAGCCCACCCTCTATACAGAGCCGCTGGTAGGTTTAATTTTGTGTTGGCACCTTGAAATAAATATGTTGATTTTGTGTCGCTGTTTGGGCACTTGGGCTCAAAAAGGTTCGCCATCACTGGTCTATGATATACATTTAATGAGTCATTCTATTGACCTGTTGGGGTCAGAATAAACAAACAACTTGTAATATTTCAAGATATTCTGCAATGCATGAATTATCAGTAATGTCCCATCTCATGTAATATATGATATAATTTCTCAGTCACCCTATGCCCCTATCGGACATATGGTGACCCTAGACCCAAGAGTCATTGGTGAAGCTGGCACAGGAGTACACTGCACCCTTCAAAAGTCTCTGGTTCCCACGGGCCATAACGTTACAGGGACCCCACGCTGTTTGTTATTTTTTGCATTTTTTTTCAGCAATTATTTTCTTTTACATTCAGCTGTCAGCGGGGAACCCCGCTGACAGCTGATGATTCATTCTTTGTTAAGGACGCAGCGGCTGGCTTCCCAGCCTGTTCCTTAGCAACCAGCTATATACAGTGTGTTTAAAGCGGAGTTCCACCCATATACAAAAAGTGCTGACTTTTAATAATCGGATACTCACCTTTCCCACGGTCCAGCAATGCGGGAGAATGAAGCCCCACTCCTGTCCCCCTCCTCTCCGCCATCGTGAATGTGGGTGCCTGGCTGTGGCTTCATAGTCGGGCACGCGCTGTGCGCTGCGATTGGCCAGGCATTCTTCTGTGACATGTCCCAGAAGATTGCAGGGAGGTAGGGGCGAGAGGTGAACTTTGTTCCAGCGCTGTGAAGCCCCAGGAGGAAGTGAGAGTGGATTGTGAGCATAGTCCGTTCCAGAAGAATGCTTGTAATCCAAAACACTTGTATATTAAAGCAAGTTTCCCCATAGGAATCAATAGAAACTCAGATAATTAGTTCCACACTGACTGCTGGTGTATGCAGTACTGTATGTGACTAGAGGTGGAGGGGCACCGATGTATGCAGTAACGCATGTGGCCAGAGGTCAGTGTCTCTGAACATGTCTCTGAACGTCCCCGAGTGTCATAGGTGCACCCGCACCTCTGGCCAAATGCGGTACTGCACACCCCAGCGGCTTGAATCCTGCTTGTCTTGTGAGACAACGCTCGTAAATCGAGTCAGGATTTTTTTTTTTAAATAGCTTGTATTGCGAAACGCTTGTAAATCGCGTTATTCACAATCCGATGTTTCACTGTACATTAAAGAGGAGCCCCACCCGCATTTTTTTTTTTCAAAGTCGGCAGCTACTAACAGTGTAGCTGCTGACTTTGAATAAGGACACTTACATGTCCTAGGCGCCCGCGCTGACGGCCCACCCCGATGCCGGTCCCACGATCGCTCCGGGTCCCGCGCCGCCATTCACACTATGGGAAACAGGCAGTGAAGCCTTACAGCTTCACTGCCCATTTCCTACTGCGCCTGCGTGAGTCTCACACTGGCTTGTGAATGGGCGGCTGCTCTCTGAGAACACACACAGTTCCCAGAAAGCAGCGCGCCCCATTCACAAGGAGAAGGACAAGAAGAAAAGACACCGCGGTGTGGAAGAGGCAGATTACGGACTTCCGCATAGCAACAGGTATTTCGGGTGAGTATTTTTTTTCACGTTTTTTTTTATTTATTTTTTTAAAACTTTTGGCCAAATGTGGTTTTCCTGGGTGGAACTCCACTTTAAGTTGTGTGCGTGCAAAGGCAGACGTCCCAATACTTTTGACAAAAATAGTACATTGGAACCTAAATATATATATAGATTTTTGGGAGAGTGGATAAAAAAGTTTCAGAAGGAATTTCTCTTTCAATCGTTTTTATTGAAAATTTTACAAAATACATGAAAAATAAACAGATTGCAAATAGCAAACTGAAGACAGTAGAATTGACATTAAACAAATTCTCTAGTGTAAAAAATATGTTAAAAGAGTTTTCCCAATTTTTTAAATGTATTTTCTTATTAACAATCCCACAGATCTACTCTCAAATTTTCTTATTTACTTGTTCCCACAAAGTCCGTGCGCCACCACAGTCAGCACAAACAGTTGTGTCCTCCTGAAAGTGATACCCACCCTGGAACGTATATACGCTTGAAATACAAGTTCATTGAGAAATAGACAGAATTTTCTCCAAGTTTTCCTGGCGACACTGAGCTGCTCGATTCAGTTTCAGATCAGCGTTCTATATTGGGAAGCTGGGAGATATAAACACATAGCAGGTGACACGTTACATTAAAAAAAAAAAAACGTCCATATGGTTGGTCTTCATGTACTGGGCGTATCTTGTATCTCAAAGTGGTCAACAGAAGTAAAATTACAGCATCGACACATTTACAGCTGAGAGCCTTTAATATTTAATCTCCAAATATAGAGAGACAATAATGCTGGTCTAGCAGATCTCGCTATATAAAAGTATTAGCAAGGCACAGACCCACTTATCCTTCACTGGCTCTGCATCTAGAGGTAAGCTGGTCCCTGCGTCTGTCTGATATGTCATTCCAGCTCAGGACTGCACCATGCACAGCATCCTGTCCACTGCGCTCACACTCATTTCCACAAGCAAGCAAGTCCTGCTATTGTTAATTCTCACATAGAGAATCATTTAGAATTTTAGATTAAAAAGTATTTTTTTTTTTTTTTTTTAGTAAGGCTCATGATTAACTTTTTAGATTTTATTTTAGATTTTATATAATAAATTAATATTTTGAATATTTTTTGGAAGATCCTTAAGAGACTTCCAAAAGAGGTAGGGAGTCTTGCTTGGGATAAACGTGGATCTATAATAAAAAAAAAAAAGTAGACAATCTTGCCTGGGTTTAACATAAGATCTATACTTACATAAAAAAGTTACTTTTTTTTACTTTTTGTCTTTCAGTGGGGTTGATAGTCAGGTAAATAGAGCAAGGTTTGCTCTAGATTTAAGGGGAACATGCAAGTTAAATAAAAAAAAAACTATTTTTTCCTTGCACATGATTGGATGTTAGAAATCACTGCCCGAGGTACTGCCCGAGGGCCCCATGCCATTAGGGGGCCCCATCAGGGTTGCCAGGCTCAGTAAAACCTGGGACAGTATGTAAAAATCAGTGTTTTTTTTACATCTGTCCCTGATATGTCTGAAACCGATATGCTTTTGATGTGAAAATCCTGAGATTTTTGCTGCCCTGCCTCTGCACTACCTCCTGGTGTGGTGGCCATCTGTAAGCCCAGGGGCCCCATAATCTCCTATTGCCCTCGGGCCCCATAATCTTCTATTGCCCGGGGGCCCCATGAGTTGTCAGTCCACCCCTGCTTTAGATCTTGAGCAACTGCACAGAATATTTGTCTTTAGTAAATCAACCTCCATGCTTCTATATAACTTATATTTAATAACCAACGATTAATATAATTATATCTATATATATTCCAACCATTAAAAAAGTTAACCAATTAGAATTTTAATCAGAGACTGACATGCATTTTTTTAAATTAATAATATTAAATGTAAAACAGAGTTACAGTGTGCTACAAATAAATACAATTACATTTTCCTATATATATATATATATATATATATATATATATATATATATATATATATATATATATATATACAGAGAGAGAGAGAGATAGATAGATATATCATATTTTTTTTTTTTAAATAACAGCTATATAACATAAATTGAACCAAGTTTAGAAATACAATATCTGGCTATATTTAAATTCAGTACTTAAAAATGATCTGGTTAAATAACTAAAGAAGCAGCAATAAGTAACCCAATATAAAAGTTGCCTTTAGAATTGTTTTCGGTTAAACAATATTTCAATGCTAATTATAAATGTTAAAAAAAAAAAATTGTGGCCTAAGTTTAGAAATACAGTATTTGAGTACAATTAAATTTGATAACTGTACATTATCAGATTAAATAATTACAGAAGCAGCAATAAGTGACTTGATAAAAAAAATATTTTAGAATTGTTTAGGCTAAAAAAAAAAAAAAAAGAAGAAAATTCATAAAGGTATTTTATTTTTATTCAAACTTGATTATGTGTCAAGTTTTTATCATGTACAATGATAAAAATATTTTTACATTTATAAGGTGGGTGGGAGGAAGAAATTAAAAAAGAAAGAAATAAAAAGCGATATGTGAATAAATAAGAACTAAGAAACAATAGAAATCAATTTGCCATTTTTTTAATGTTGCAATATTTTTTTTTTCCCCACAGCTGAAATCCTTTGAACCTTATTTTTCCATCTTAGAAGGACACAAGGTTGGTACATTGGCTCTGTAAAGTTTACAATTTTTTTGTCCCATGTAATCAAAATAATTAATACATGACAATTTCTTTAGATTGTATACAATTAATCACATCACAAATGTTTTAACAACAGTCATAGAATAAGGAGTTAGCAGAATATTACATTAAAATGGTATTCCCTTTCAAGCTTTTAGAATGCTTTGATGACATAGGGGGAAATTTACTAAAACTGGTGCATCTGTGAATATTATCCGCATCTGTGAATATTATCCAATCAGCTTCCAGGTTTTATTGTCAAAGCTTAATTGAACAAGCTCAAGTTAGAAGCTGATTGGTTACCACAAACAGCTGCACCAGATTTAGTAAATCTCCCTCAATGTTTTAGGAAGGTGTCATAGTGACCACTCTAAAAGCCTAAAGGATAACTATGGAAATACAGTGGAACCTCGGATTGCGAGTAACGCGGTTAACGAGCGTTTCGCAATACGAGCACTGTATTTCCTAAATTCCTAATTTAGAATGCGAGTGTTGTCTTGCAAAACGAGCAGGATTTAGGCCAAAGTGGTGTGCAGTACCGGTGTTTGGCCTGAGGTGGGGGGGCGCCGGAGCACACCTTGGAAAGGCTCGTGAACAGAGTCTTTCCGATGTTTGCCGAGGTCAACCAAACTGTCCGAGGTTCCAATGTAGTACACCATGCTATGGGCCCTGTGTAGCCTTAAAGATAAATCCATGTAGAGCAATATTATTTGGCTAACACATTTGAATACAAATAATGTATAAAATGTTGGGACCTCCTTTTGCAATTGTTCTGAAAGTGATTCGTACTAACTAGAGGAACTGCTTTGCCATGAAGGAAAAAGGGACATGAGGGCCCATTAATGATTTTGTTATGGGGCCCCAATACACCTAGTTATTGTCCTGTTAGAAAGAAGCTGACACTTTTATTTCCTCCATACAGAAAGCCATCAGCCATGGGTGATGGGGAGATGGCTGTGTTTGGGGAGGCTGCCCAATACCTCCGAAAGTCAGATAAGGAGAGGATTGCGGATCAGACCCGTCCCTTTGATGCCAAAACAAACGTCTTTGTGGTTGACCCCAAGCAAATGTACGTGAAAGCCGTTGTCACCGGCAGAGAAGGTGGAAAGGTCACCGTAAAGAAAGAAGACATGTCTGTAAGTTGGGAAAATCTAATTATCAGCTTGGGTTTTATTTTGTATAATAGGTAAAAAATGCACACAGTCATGTTTTTCTTGCCCCATGCTTTTCTGTAGAGTGCAACAGTGAAGGAAGATGAAATTTTCCCCATGAACCCTCCAAAGTACGACAAGATTGAAGACATGGCCATGATGACCCACTTGAACGAACCATCTGTCCTCTTTAACCTCAAAGAGCGTTATGCAGCCTGGATGATCTACGTAAGTCTCTCAGCCAGCTCAGTCCTCTGGATCTGACTCCATGACAAATTCCTGGTGTCACTAAGTTTTTCTGTGATCTCTGCAGACCTACTCTGGCCTTTTCTGCGCCACAGTCAACCCCTACAAGTGGCTGCCTGTGTACAACCCAGAGGTTGTTGCTGGATACAGAGGAAAGAAGCGTCAGGAGGCCCCACCACACATCTTCTCCATCTCTGATAACGCCTATCAGGCCATGTTGACTGGTGAGTACTGGGGGTTTACTTGCTAACAGATAACAGTAGATTCATGTATGAAGAGTACTTTCTGGAAGTGTGGCCAGATGTAAACCTTTCATTAAGATGTTTCAAACTTAATTTTCCAACCAGAAACAAAATGCTCTAGGTCAGCCTTTCTCAACCTTCTTACCCCAGAAGATATGCAATTATATTCAGGTCTCGCGGAAACACTGCTAAAACTATTTAATCAGGGACAGGGTCAGTGGAAAAAATGTCCCTTGCACTGGTGGCTAGTGGTAAGAATGTCCCTTTACAGTTTTAGTCAGAATGCCACCCTTACAGACAGCTACAAAGACTATTGGTGTCGTGCAGTGCCCTGAGTTAGACCCCTGTCCCGCACGTCCTGCATGGCATCACGACTGAAAACAAAGAATGCAATGTTTCAAACATAATTCAATACAATTTGGTAAGCAATGGGTGTGGTGGGGCATAGGGAAGAGGGGAAAATAATTCAGAGGCCCAAAGCTTTATTGAAAGGACAAAGACACACAAGGGAGAATGGGGAAAGGGTCATTCAGATGTCCTCTTCCTCCTTTACATCCATCAGATTATAGTCTCTGAGTAGACTGTGAACCAGTCTACGACAGTCCTCAATGGACATCCTCTCCCACTGGTGGATGAGGCGCTTTCTGGTGCAACATAAAGCATCCTTAAAGCAACACATCACCTGCCAGGCCCCATCAAAGATCTCCTGAGTAAAAGCCCTTCAGAATAGTTCGTTCAGCACACCAAAGTGTCTGTGGCACAAAGTCCTTGAGCTCTGGTTCCAAGGCCCTCAAAAGGTCCTGTGCCAAGGGGCACTCACAGAAAACGTGCAAGGCAGTATCCTCCTCGATGTTGCAGAAGGGGCAGTGTCTGTATCTGCACAGGTTTCTGTCATGTCATAAATGTCCTGAGTGGGCAACCCCCCTTTGAATTCCCATCCATGCCAGATCTTTGTGCCTGTTGGTAAGTCTTTTTGAAGAAACATTTCTTCAGACCACCTTGCAAGTGGCTGCAGGTAGACTTGGAACAGGCTCCACAGTGTCCTTGGTTCGGGTTAAGTTGTAGATAGTCTTTGGCTTCCACTAGTCAGGCTTGACTCCCTGTAGCCTTTGACTCTGCCAAGTGGTAATGGACTTGGAATTATATAGGAACCAACAGATGAGAGGTCAATTAGCCACTGCTCAAGGAACCCCTCAGAAACCTCTGGAGGAACCCTAGGGTGCCACAGAACCCTGGTTGAGAATGGCTGCGCTAGATGTTTAACTCAAATCATTACATAGACCTTTATAAAAGGCCACAGTTTTACAACGCAAACCTCAGAAAAAGAAAGTACAATATGTACAAGAAAAGTGGCAAATTCACATAACATTTTAATTATCGAGCTCTCACATAGATTAACATGCTATATTTGCATATAATGGGTTTGTAATGTTAACTTTCACCTTGTTTCATGTTAACAGATCGTGAAAACCAGTCTGTTCTGATTACGTAAGTTTAAAATAAATAATTGAATCTATGTTGCTTTGTGTTGTAAACATGAGTTGTGTGCAAGAGATAACTATTTTTTATTCCATTTTTGTTACCTCTTTTTAACCCACAGTGGAGAATCTGGTGCCGGAAAGACTGTCAACACGAAACGTGTAATCCAGTACTTTGCAACAATTGCAGCTATTGGTGACAAAAAGAAGGAAGAGCCACAACAAGCTGGGAAAATCCAGGTCTGTAGCTTCCTATTGGTCTTCTAATGTCTCGTGCACACGGCCGGACTTTCCGAGAAAAAAGTCAGATGGGCTTTTTTTCTCGGAAAGTCCGGCCGTGTGTAGCCTCCATCAGACTTTTTTTGTCAGAAGTCCGACGGACCTTAAATAGAGAACCTGTTCTCTATCTTTCCGTTGGACTTCCAACGGACTCACGGCAGACTTTTGCATGCTCAAAAGTCCGACCCTGTGTACAAGGCATAAGCATTAAAAATTATACTAATATATAGAACAAACAGTAAGAAATTATTTTGTTTTTATACCTTTATAGGGGAATCTGGAGGATCAAATCATCCAGGCTAACCCACTGCTGGAGGCCTTTGGTAATGCTAAGACTGTGAGGAATGACAACTCTTCCCGTTTTGTAAGTTGGACCTATTTTAACCTTATACTTCTCCTATTGCATTAAAAAGAAAATTGCAAGTTGACTGGTATGTCTTGTTCTGGTCTAGGGTAAATTCATCAGAATCCACTTTGGGACCACAGGAAAACTGTCCTCTGCTGATATTGAGACATGTAAGTCTTGTAGGGGAGACAATTTACTTGTAAAAACAGGGACAGTAAAACGTTAAAAAACCATACGATACCAGTTTGTTAATACTAGTTTGTTAATACCAGATTGGTCATACCAGATTGGTCATACCAGTGTTTCTGCCTGCAAGCTGGGGGCAGATGCACTGTACTGTGCCAATCTTGTGATATCTCACTCACTCACTGGCCAAAATCTAGGGCTAATCTCTAATGGTTTACTATTTAAAGAGTTATGATAGATCCCCCATGGAAGGGTTTTATGTTGTTTCCCAGACTGGAGGAGACTTAATTCATAGATCAAACACGTGTGGTCTCCTTTATATGTATTTAGTAGAAGACATAAACATGGGAATATTACCTGTGTGGCAATATGCTCACTGTTTAGGTGGCAAGATTTGTAAGTATATTTGAACTATGTTGCTGCTAGCCTTATGACAGGTGGCACATAATACCCACTTACTCTTTTTACCAATATTACAAACAGCATAATTACAGTAAGTCAGGGGCGCCACCAGGGGGGTACAGCCAATACAACTGTAAGGGGCCCCAGGGCCAGAGGGGCCCACACGGGCCAGAAAAAGGCAGGACAGGTGAAGGAGAGCCATGTTGTGCACTATAGAAATGATCTCACAGCTTCTGCTGCTCTCTGTGTCATTGAGCTCAGACATCAAGCTATTTACTGCTACCTTTGGATACTATGTGCATGCACACCCCTCATATGAGCTGCCTGTACTGTGATCCTCTGTGTCAGCAACATGTCAGCTTTGTGAAAACGAGCTGGGACTAGGTAGGAAGATTTCCTTTACAAGTAGGGGCTGTGAAGGAAAGGGAGGGGGCAGTTTGTGTACAGGGAGGGGCCAGGGCTTGTGTGTTTACAGATTTGTGTGGGGCTGACATATTTATACAGGTCGGGGGACTGGCATATATACAGGTGAGGGGCTGACATATATACAGGTGTGAGGGGGGCTGGCATATTTATACAAGATTAATGGGGGGCTGAGTACATACAGGTGAGGTGGCCGGGGTGGATTCGGTGGCATGGCCCATGGGCAAGCCCTGGAGAATGTTGGTGGTCAGGCTCGGTGGGGGGGGACCCTAGGCCTAAAACTGTGTAAGGGGCCCAAAAATTTCTGATGGCTGCCCTGCATAGACCTGACAAATATCAAGATTGTGACCAAAGTTAGGGAGGCAAACTGTTATATAATATATATATATATATATATATATATATATATATATATATATATATATATATATATATATATATATATATATATATATATATATAAATATAAACTGTCCTATGACAACCTTACTTAATGAGAGCCATTGATTATTGATTTTTTTAGATCTACTGGAAAAATCCAGAGTAACATTCCAGTTGTCTGCTGAGAGGAGCTACCACATTTTCTACCAGATCATGTCCAACAAGAAGCCAGAACTGATCGGTAAGTGATGATGAGGAATACGTATTTATTAACCAATTTGTGTAAAAACATAAACGTCCATCCATCAAATAAAAGTCTGTTTCTGTGGAGGGCAAGACTGAATCATAAATCTGCTTCTTAAATCTCTTGGGGGGGGGGGGGGGCTCCTGTGGGGAGATCTCTTGGATCTGCTCTGAAGTCTCGCTCCTGCTGCTACTTTTTCCATAAGTATCCAACAAGGAGAGGGATTTTATTGTCCAAAGCAGCTTGGCAGATCTAGGAACCCTAGTGCAAAAGCTTCACTGCAGCCAACTCTGAGAAAATGTATAATACAACCCAAAGTGGGTATATGAATTTTGGAAGGACTGGTCTTATGAAAACGGTTAAAGTGACAGATCAGATCTGAAGGATATATACAAATAAACATCCAAAAAATTTGGACAAGGAATAGAAAATTGTCTCTTAATTGGTGACTTGTGATCTGGGATGTAAACCTTTAGACCTTAAAATGGACCTAAAATCATACTAAGAAAAAAAATGGTTTCTTAAGGCTGGTTATTAGTTAAAATGACCGTAATGTCGGCAAAAAATTAATAAAACATGCATCCCTTCCTTCTTCCAGACATGCTTCTGATTACCACCAACCCCTATGACTTCACCTTTGTCAGCCAAGGTGAGATCACCGTGGCCAGTATCGATGATCAAGAAGAATTAATGGCCACCGATGTAAGTGGACTCACTCTCTGGAACATTATACTTTTAACACTTTGATTTACCAAATGCAGTGTAATGTGTTACAGTCAGGGAGAAGTATAATCTACTGAGTTTTTGTTTAACAGAGTGCCATTGACATCCTGGGCTTCAACTCAGACGAGAAGAACGGTATTTACAAAATGACCGGCGCTGTGATGCACTACGGTAACATGAAGTTCAAGC
Source organism: Rana kukunoris (assembly GCA_029574335.1). Taxonomy (NCBI): domain Eukaryota; kingdom Metazoa; phylum Chordata; class Amphibia; order Anura; family Ranidae; genus Rana; species Rana kukunoris. Next base: position 146,285,975 of record CM056060.1, read on the forward strand.
AGAAGCAAAGAGAGGAGCAGGCTGAGCCCGATGGCACAGAAGGTGAGAATTAAAGAGCATCTTTGGTCATTTAAAAAATATATATAAAAATACTGCAGCTGCTGACTTTAAAAAAAAGGGACATTTACCAGTCCAGGCATCCAGCGCTGTCCTCACCTGGGCCGGTTCTTTGCCTGTCTTTGGTGCAGACATGTGGACTGTGGAACTCCGACTGTGACTCCCTGCAGCTTCACAGCCAGCTCCCCACTGTGCATGCTGCATTCTATGAATGATCCCGGAGTCTTCTGGGACCCATGAGGTATCCCAGGAGGTTGCAGGTGTTGAAGGGGGGGGGGGAGGAGGAGAATCAGCAAAACTTCAGATTTTATGGAAATACTTAGCACTAAAAAATTTTTTTAGACTTGCTGCGTTTCATCAGTCTGTACTAAGGTCGGTTGATTTAGTAATGTACCAAAAAAGACAAAAGACAGAGCGCTATTAATTATTATTATGCTCTTTGAACATAATCTCTATCGTTTTAATTGCTTTATTCAAGACATTAAAACATATATTACTATTCTTCAGAGGCTGACAAGATTGCCTATCTAATGGGCCTCAACTCAGCTGATCTCCTGAAAGCTCTGTGCTACCCCAGGGTCAAAGTCGGAAATGAATTTGTCACCAAAGGTCAAACTGTCCAGCAGGTAAACTTTACATTTTTGCTGGCATATATATTTTTGGGGTTTTTAAAATTGATAAAACAGAAGACTCATTGTCATCTTTGATCTTTAGGTATACAACAATGTCGGTGCCCTGGCCAAGTCTGTCTTTGAGAAGATGTTCTTGTGGATGGTCATTCGTATCAACCAGCAGCTGGACACCAAACAAGCAAGGCAGCACTATATTGGCGTCTTGGATATTGCCGGATTTGAGATCTTTGATGTGAGCAAAATGACTTGGTTGATGAATGTCTTGTCATGTACTTGTCTTCATTGGATGAAGTTAACTCATTATATTGTGTTCTTTTGAACAGTACAACAGCTTGGAGCAGCTTTGTATCAACTTCACCAATGAGAAACTGCAACAGTTCTTTAACCACCACATGTTTGTGCTGGAACAAGAAGAATACAAGAAGGAAGGCATCGACTGGGAGTTCATTGACTTTGGCATGGACTTGGCTGCCTGCATTGAGCTTATTGAAAAGGTATATAATATAAAAATTGGCAATTGGCAGTACCATTACGTATTTTGCGCACTAATGTCATTAGTAATATGCTTCAGCAGTACCAAGTTTCTTAAGATTAACTATTTTGTATTTAGCCTATGGGTATCTTCTCCATCCTGGAAGAGGAGTGCATGTTCCCCAAGGCAACAGACACTTCCTTCACCAACAAGCTGTATGACCAACATTTGGGCAAGTCCAACAACTTCCAAAAACCCAAACCTGGCAAAGGCAAAGCTGACGCTCACTTCTCCCTGGTCCACTATGCTGGAACTGTGGATTACAACATCAGTGGCTGGCTGGACAAGAATAAGGATCCATTGAATGAGAGTGTCATTCAGCTTTACCAGAAGTCTTCAGTAAAACTGTTATCCTTCCTGTATACTGGCCATAATGCTGCTGACGCAGGTATTACATAGTTTCATCATCTGCTGGAATCAATAACATGTTAATCACTATACAGCATCCTATTCAGTCTTTTTATACAGTATATTAACTGATTTTTTGTGTTTTTCCAGACTCCGGTGGAAAGAAGGGCGGCAAGAAGAAGGGTTCCTCTTTCCAGACTGTGTCTGCTCTTTTCAGGGTAAACAAAAAACAAATATGAAATAGAATACCAACAGTTTACTTTATTTCTTTAGCTTTAATGATACAATTATCAACCCACAGGAGAATTTGAACAAATTGATGTCAAACTTGAGGAGCACTCACCCTCACTTTGTACGCTGCTTGATCCCCAATGAAACCAAGACTCCAGGTCAGCTGAACAAAATTACTTTATTTGATAGGAAATATAATTTGTGTTCCAATATTGATTTATATATTTGTTCCTTAATTTAGTTCATCATTTGCTTATGCACCAGCTTACAATTTTAAATTTGTTAAAATAAAAATGACACATTTCAACCTGAGATTTTTTTTTACTGTGGATTCTCTTTAACAATTAAAAATTGTTATCTTTAGGTACTATGGATCATTATTTGGTCATGCACCAGCTCAGGTGTAACGGTGTGCTGGAGGGCATCAGGATCTGCAGGAAAGGCTTCCCCAGCAGAATCATCTACGGTGACTTCAAACAACGGTATGGGCCACTTCTAACACTGAGGGGGGATTTACTAAAACTGGAGAGCGCAAAATCGGGTGCAGCTCTGCATAGAAACCAATTAGCTTCCCCTAAGTGCACATATGGAATTAACATACAATAACAAGTGTATAGTTAAGAAAGTTCTATTTAGTTTAGTTTACAAAAATTGTACTCTTTGTAAATACAGTTACAAGGTCTTGAATGCAAGTGCTATCCCAGACGGCCAGTTTATTGACAGCAAAAAGGCTTCTGAGAAGCTTCTTGGATCCATTGATGTTGACCACACACAGTACAAATTTGGACACACTAAGGTAATTTTACAGTTTGTGCAGTTTTAGGTAATCAAATAGTACAAGCAAAACAATATAATTTTATTTTATTTGACTTGATGCATAGGTGTTCTTTAAAGCTGGTCTCCTGGGTGTCCTTGAGGAGATGCGAGATGATAAGTTAGCACAACTGATTACTCGTACTCAGGCCATTTGCAGAGGATATCTCATGAGGGTCGAGTTCAAGAGAATGATGGAGAGGAGGTACTTACAACTTCTTTGTTTTTAACTTAATACATTTTTAAACCAGCTATGTCTGATCTGAGTGCTATATTTTGTTCCAGAGAGTCCATCTTCTGCATCCAGTACAATGTCCGCTCCTTCATGAATGTCAAGCATTGGCCATGGATGAAACTTTACTTCAAGATCAAGCCTTTGCTGAAGAGCGCTGAATCTGAGAAGGAAATGGCCAACATGAAGGAAGAGTTTGAGAAGACAAAGGAGGCTCTGGCCAAGTCAGAGGCAAAGAAGAAGGAACTTGAAGAGAAAATGGTAGCCATCATGCAAGAGAAGAATGACCTGCAGCTCCAAGTCGCATCTGTAAGTGTTTACCCATTTATAATAACGCTTTAGATCAAAAAAACTTGCATGATACACAATCTAAGAATAAGCAATTTATACCTATTATTAAATGTACTTCCCAGGAATCTGAGGGCTTAGCAGATGCAGAGGAAAGGTGTGAGGGTCTTATCAAAGCCAAGATTCAACTGGAGGCCAAAATCAAGGAGGTCAATGAGAGGCTAGAAGATGAAGAGGAATCAAATGCAGAGCTTACAGCCAAAAAGAGGAAACTTGAAGATGAGTGTTCTGAGCTTAAAAAGGACATTGATGATCTTGAGCTGACTTTGGCCAAAGTAGAGAAAGAGAAGCATGCTACAGAAAACAAGGTATTTCCATTTTATATTTGGTACTCTTCAACATCAACAGTTAAGAGTTACCCAACTATGTTTTTTGCAGCTAATGTTTTTGGGTAATCACACTTATATATAATTTGAAATGTAGGTTAAGAACCTCACTGAAGAAATGGCTGTTCTTGATGAGAACATTGCCAAACTTTCTAAAGAAAAGAAAGCCCTTCAGGAAGCCCATCAACAAACTCTGGATGATCTGCAAGCAGAAGAGGACAAGGTCAACACTCTGACCAAGGCCAAGACCAAGCTGGAGCAGCAAGTAGACGATGTAAGTGGAAGTATACAAAATATATACTGGTGATGAAAATTACATAAAAATGTCACAAGTTTGAACAAGTTTTCTCTTCTTGCAGCTGGAGGGATCTCTTGAACAAGAGAAGAAGCTCCGCATGGACATGGAGAGAGCAAAGAGGAAGCTGGAGGGTGATCTGAAGTTGTCTCAGGAATCAACAATGGACCTGGAAAATGACAGGCAACAGCTGGATGAAAAAGTTAAAAAGTAAGGCATTCCAATAAGATTGTTGATGTTTTGTACGATTTTGATTTTGTGTTGTTTTGTGCACCATTCCATACCTTAAAGTCTCACATAAGTCTGTCTTCTAACTTAACAGGAAGGAGTTTGAAATTAGCCAGCTTCAAAGTAAAATTGAAGATGAGCAGGCCTTGGGTGGACAATTGCAGAAAAAAATCAAAGAGCTTCAGGTAGATTTTTTTCCAACAAATGTGACAATACCAACTTTGTGTTTTTTCTATCAACTGTTGTATAAGAAAACGTAAATTTGTGTTAACACTAGGCCCGCATTGAGGAACTTGAAGAAGAAATAGAGGCAGAGAGAGCAGCTCGTGCCAAGGCTGAGAAACAACGCGCAGACCTTTCCAGAGAGCTTGAAGAGATCAGCGAGCGTCTGGAGGAAGCTGGTGGGGCAACATCTGCTCAAATTGAAATGAACAAGAAACGTGAAGCAGAATTCCAGAAAATGAGACGAGACCTGGAGGAGGCCACCTTGCAGCATGAAGCCACTGCTTCAGCACTTAGGAAGAAGCACGCTGATAGTGTAGCTGAACTTGGAGAACAAATAGATAACCTTCAAAGAGTAAAACAGAAATTGGAAAAGGAGAAGAGTGAGCTGAAGATGGAGATTGATGACCTTGCCAGCAACATGGATAGTGTCTCTAAGGCCAAGGTAAATAAAATACTACATCGGCTGTTATTGCCAACCAATACAATTCTGAATACTGGAAATAATGACTTTGATTTACCTTGTAGGCCAACTTAGAGAAGATGTGCAGAACTCTTGAGGACCAATACAGTGAAACTAAAACCAAAGAAGATGAGCATCAGAGAGTAATTAATGACTTGAATGCTCAAAAAGCACGTCTTCATACAGAAAATGGTAACTTTTGAATGCCAAGAGTAAAAAAGATGACACAACAGATTCACAAAATATGCTTAACTACACGGTTATTCTTATGAAATAGGTGAATTTGGCCGTCAGCTGGAGGAAAAAGAAGCTCTTGTCTCTCAACTCTCTAGAGGAAAACAAGCCTTCACCCAACAAACCGAGGAGCTGAAGAGGCAGCTTGAGGAGGAGACCAAGGTACTTTGGCCATACACAAAAAAAAAATTGCGAAACACTATCTTAAGTATATGCTTTTACAAAAATAAAGTTTAATGATAAGGACAAAAATCAACTCTTATTATTCATCTGACATAGTTCTCATGACTGCTGTGTTTAGGACAGTTCACCAAAATTGTTGGCAATGGTACCTTTAGGAATTAAATTAACTGGTAAATTACCCAACACATACAATATGATTTCATTATCAATGTAAGCCTTTCCTACCTCTGTCCATCATTAAATTTGGACAGCACAATTATTAATGATGTTCCCATATAGAAGCCCACGTGGTAAATTGCTCTTATATGGGCTCTTAAGAAATTAGAACAGCATTACGGTCAATGACTAGATTGTGACAAGACAACAATTAACCCACCATTTGTCCTTAACTTAACCCTACCATTAACCTTAAAAACAAACAAACACCTATAACTGGCCTTCACAGCAAGGAGCACAAGGAAGGGCAAACGCATAAAAGACAAAGACAGAACATTCCGTAGCTCAACTCACCAACCAGTCTGCCAACCAACCCAATTAACCTGTCCAACAGTCTTTGTTATAAACAGGGGTTTAGTTAGCACGCATTTGCAAACGCAGGCTTGTAAATAATGCTAAACCTTACATACTTGTCATTAATCTTTCATAATTTTTTTGTCAGTTGTTTTAAATACTATAATAGAAGACTATTTGTCTTACATTTATAAAATGTCCCTTTACCTTCAAGGCCAAGAATGCCCTCGCTCATGCACTTCAGTCTGCCCGCCACGACTGTGACCTTCTCAGAGAGCAATATGAAGAGGAACAGGAAGCCAAGGGTGAACTTCAGCGTTCACTCTCCAAAGCCAACAGTGAGGTTTCTCAATGGAGGACAAAATATGAGACAGATGCCATCCAGCGCACAGAAGAACTGGAAGAGGCCAAGTAAGATTCTGTCAATTCTTAAAATAAGTGATGTTAAGGCTTTTGAATGATATCCTTCAATTTGAATTGAATTAGAGTTAAAGTTATTCAAGTTTCCACCAGTGGAAAATTATATTGATGATCACCTTCCACCAGTGGAAGATGATATTTGTTTCAAATAATGCGATAGTGAAAATTCTGACATCCACAGATAAGCAATGTTATCTTAGCAATGTCAAATTTTTTTGAGTATTCATATAATATCATCTCTTACATAACAGGAAGAAGCTGGCCCAGCGTCTGCAGGAGGCTGAGGAACAAATTGAGGCTGTCAACTCTAAATGTGCTTCTCTGGAAAAGACCAAACAGAGACTGCAATGTGAAGTAGAGGATCTCATGGTGGACGTAGAACGTTCCAACTCAGCATGTGCCGCTCTGGATAAGAAACAAAGGAACTTTGACAAGGTGTGCTATAAAAAAATAGAAGCAAGAGAAGATTTTGATGTAAGTGTAGTAGTCTGAACTTATAAAATAAAAAAATATTATTTTGCATTAAATAGGTCCTGTCTGAATGGAAGCAGAAGTATGAGGAGGCCCAGGCTGAACTTGAAGCTGCTCAAAAGGAATCTAGAGGTCTCAGCACAGAAGTTTTCAAGATGAAGAACTCCTATGAGGAAGCACTCGACCAGCTTGAGACACTGAAGAGGGAAAACAAGAATCTCCAACGTAAGTCCATCTTTACATTTAATGTAGGGGGGGGGGGGGCAAAGAAACTATCATTTTGGTGCATAATTATTGTATAAAGCGACTTTCTTTGTAATTTTGGCCACAGCACTGAATTTGTTTGCACAAAATTGGGGTTTGAAGGTTCTTTAATCCTGACAATGGCAATATATGCTGTTTTCTTACAATTGTAGAGGAGATCTCAGACCTGACAGAGCAAGTTGCCGAGTCTGGAAAGAGCATCCATGAGATTGAGAAAGCCAAGAAACAGATTGAGCAGGAAAAAGCTGACCTGCAATCAGCATTGGAAGAAGCTGAGGTAGGCAGACCGGACACTGTTATGCTTTAAAACCCTTTAACTTTTTGGGCTCTATGTATAAAATGTTTGCTGTACTAGCAGTCAAAACAAAAAATTGCCACTATACATAAACCACTGAGTCTTCATAGATCTCCATATTTACAAATTTGTAACATTTTAGGGATCTCTGGAACATGAAGAGGCCAAGATCCTTCGTGTACAGCTTGAATTGAACCAGGTGAAGTCTGAGGTTGACAGAAAGGTGGCTGAAAAGGATGAAGAGATTGAACAGCTCAAGAGAAATAGCCAGAGGGCCCTGGAGTCCATGCAGACTTCCCTAGATTCTGAGGTCAGAAGCAGGAATGATGCACTGAGACTTAAGAAGAAGATGGAGGGAGATCTCAATGAGATGGAGATCCAACTGAGCCATGCCAACCGACAGGCAGCTGAGGCCCAGAAACAGCTCAGGAACGTCCAGGGACAACTCAAGGTATAAAATAATTACTTTTGTGAATGCTTATGCTTTTCGTGGCTTTACAAAAATATCGTAATCAGCACCACTGTTTCTCTTCAATTTAGGATGCCCAACTGCATCTTGATGATGCTATTAGAGGAAATGATGACCTTAAGGAACAGCTGGCTATTGTGGAGAGGAGAAACAATCTCATGCAAGCAGAAATTGAAGAGATGAGGTCTGCCCTGGAACAGACAGAGCGTGGTCGCAAAGTGGCTGAGCAAGAGCTGCTCGATGTCACCGAACGTGTCCAACTTCTACATACACAGGTAAGGATGAGGGCTCATTCCTAACAGATCTGAATAAAGCAATAACAGAAGAACACATGACAACTTTTGGGTATCTTTATCTGACAGAACACCAGTCTGATCAACACTAAGAAGAAGCTTGAAGCTGATGTTTCTCAGTTCCAAAGTGAAGTGGATGAAGCTATCCAAGAATGCAGGAATGCAGATGACAAAGCTAAGAAGGCAATCACAGATGTAAGTCCCAATTCACCTATAATTAGTAAATAGTGACCATTTTCAGCTTCTTATATAGTTAATCAGGTTGAAAAAAAGACAAAAAAAGTCCATCTCGTTCAACCATAATTTGTTTTTATTATTATTTAATTAAATATCGTACAATCCAATAAACCCAATTCTATACCCACAGTTCAAAATTTGGCATTTTCAAAACAATATCTTAACTCTATGTTTTGGAAGATATTTTGGTCGACCCAATATGTAAAAGATCTTTGTAAATGTGCTTGCTCTTTTATTTTATAGGCAGCCATGATGGCTGAGGAGCTGAAGAAGGAGCAGGACACCAGCGCTCACCTCGAGAGGATGAAGAAGAACCTTGAACAGACTGTGAAGGATCTTCAACATCGCCTGGATGAGGCTGAGCAACTGGCAATGAAAGGTGGCAAGAAGCAATTGCAGAAACTGGAGAGCAGGGTAAGCAGTATTTTATATATTTACAGTATTTAATAATGAATATGTTTTTAACATGTTTAACACAGTGATATAATTTTCTTTTTTTTAGGTGCGTGAACTTGAAAATGAGCTTGAAGCCGAACAAAAACGAGGCTCTGATGCCATCAAGGGTGTACGCAAGTATGAGAGGAGAGTCAAGGAACTGTCTTACCAGGTATATACCACGTACCAGGGTTTCTTAAAGATGAAACATTCTATTTGATCTTTACATTCTATATCTATATATCTATATTACATTCTATATCTCATATCGATTCTCTACTTTACAGACTGAGGAGGACAAGAAGAATGTGTTCAGGCTCCAGGACCTGGTAGACAAACTGCAGCTGAAGGTCAAAGCCTACAAGAGACAGGCTGAGGAATCTGTAAGTACAATTTTATGGGGTGTTATTTCTAGACTTTAAAAGTCCGTAGTTTCCTTTGAAATAATCCATCTCCCCCGATCACACCACTTTCCTTGTAGGAGGAACAAGCCAATGTACATATGTCCAGGTTCAGGAAAACCCAGCATGAGCTTGAAGAGGCTGAAGAGCGCGCTGACATTGCTGAGTCTCAGGTCAACAAACTGAGAGTCAAGAGCCGGGAAATCGGCAAGGCAAGTAGAGTTGTCTTTATAGAGAATGGTTATTTATCATAATTTATACAATGTTCAAATATACACTGCGATATAACTCCAGAATTAAAATAATGAATCCCTGAACTGTAAGACTAGAAGTTTTTGGCATTATTTTTGTATCTAAATCATATTTTTTTTTTCTCTGCAGAAGGCAGAAGAGTAAAGAAACGGACCGAAAAGAAGATATTTACAAAGGATGTTCATAAAATATGAGCTGTGTTTGTAAATACGAAACCCACTTTATAGTATTATTAGGCTCTAGATGCAAATAAAAAAAATCAGTCAGTATCTGAATGTCTCCGTTCATTTTTTTCTGGTAATCATTAAAGAAATAAGATGTGGTTGTGTGTAATTAAGTGAGAGTCACCTTTTTATGGACTGATACAAAAATAAGACTGAGATATAATGGTTACTGACATACTCATATACATGCATATATCCATACACACATGTATACACATTAACACTTATACACACACAAACACTCCTACTGACATGGCAGAATTGGTTATATGCAGAGCACACCACCATTCTGCCTCATAAGCACACACTTCATCTTAGTGAAATAAACCATCTTTAAGCTAAAAGTTTCACTCACCATGCATTCAGTCTGCCATTCATTCAATAACCAAACATCAACACCAGCCTGTTCTCATGTCAGCATCATCACAAGACTGCCTGCCGATGCCCACACAGAGTCCTTTTATTATAACAAAAGCCTTCACAGACCACAGCTGATTGGAGGAGGTCACAGTATGTGACCATAGGAAGTGATGTCACAGCATGTGACCTCCTCCATGGGAAGCCAGGACACAGCATGGGGGCTCCACCCAGCAAATTCCCATATATGGATGGGACAATATATGATAACCCTTCCGACAGGGATACATATAGTACATGAATACAACATAATACAACAACAGCATGATACAATAACAAAACAGTAATAATTCAATAACAATACAATACAGTAATAATACAATAACCAATTAACACAGTTCCTGATGAGGGGAGCTTATCTGCAGGTGTATGCTCACATCACAATACAGTGTTGATCAGGCACCGAGAGATGACAAAAGCATATATCCGCTAAACCGAAAATGCGCTTGCAGAGTGGACGCATCCCACAGGCGAATATCTGTGCATGACACAGGGGTCCTTTCGCTGGCGGACACCTCCACTCCACAAACACCCTTCTCCAAATCAGGAAGTTTATCTCACCCAGTCTCAGTCCGCCTCAGTCAGCTCTTTAGAGCGGGTTGCGGGAGAACCAACAATGGGTGACACTATGACAATAACAATACATATTAAATACATCTTCATAACATTTCTACAACACTACCCATACACACATACATATATACACATAAACACTTATACACACACACACACACACCCTTCTACCCATACACACACACACATATATATATATATATATATATATATATATATATATACACATAAACACTTATACACACACACATACACACCCTCCTACCCATACACACATACATATATACACATAAACACTTATACACACACAAACACTCCTACCCATACACAAACACTCCTACCCCCCACTCACACCCTCCTACCCATACACACATACATATATACACATAGACACTTATACACACACAAACACTCCTACTCATACACAAACACTTCTACCCCCCCCCCCCCACACACACACACCCTCCTACCCATACACACAGACACCATATGTACAGACACACACATATACACACATTAACACTTCCACACACACAGACACACATACGCACATACATATACAGTATACTTTATCACTTATACACACAAAAACACTCCTACCTACACAGACAGACACCATGTCTACAAACACACACGCATTAACACCTACCCATGTACACACATAAATATACACATACATGCATACACCCATATACGCACACATATTTTTATACAAATTAACATTTATACACACACAAACATTCCTACTGACAGACACCATATGTACAAACACACACATATATACACATTTACACCTCTACACACACACACACAAACACACCTACCCATACACACACACAGACATCCATACACACACACATACAGTATACACATACATGCATACACCAATACACACACACACACATTTGTATTCAAATTAAGCCTTATACACACACAAACATTTCTACCCATACACACACACAGACACCCATACACACTGTGAGGGGCTAGCTCGGCAGCGGGTCTGTGCGATTCCCTGGAAGGGTTCAGCACACAGAAAAGAACTAGGCACAGCAGACCGTGGTAGGAGAAAACAAAAAGGTGCGGTTTTATTTTAAATACACCACAAAAAATTATGACAGAAAACAAAAGAAATAACAAAAATAAATCCTGGTCAACTTGACCTGCTTGCTACACACGCTGGTGTCCCTAACTACCAACTAGGTACAGCCTTGTGCTGCCCCAGTCCCTGACTCCCTGGAGTTTAAATGTTTTAGGAATAGCCACACAGGCTTTAGCTCACCGCACACAGCACAAAGCACTGACAGTCCACACAGGTCTGCCTCCAGCTTGGAGTGACACTCTATTCATGCTGGGAGCTTTTACAAGAGGCCCTAACGAGCCCACCTGAAACAGCTGGGGTAATCAAGTCCTCCTAGCAGGACTTGGAGAACGAAAGTGCAGCGCTATACTAATTAATTTTGTGAAAATGCTGCCAAATTCACATGACATAACAATGTGAAATCAAACAAAAATTGTATGTAAAAGCATAGTAAAAGACAATTGTACTCAACATGTGTGGAATACTGATATAGTCCATACATATGTTGGCAAACTGATGAGTGAAAAAACCAACCAAACAAAATAAACAAAAATGAATAGTTCATAGGTGTGTCCCAAATGGATGAATGAAATCTTCACATATGATGCCAGTTCAAGGAAATTGAAACAACAATGATGGCTTGTCTGTAGCAACCTTCAGACTATCAAAATCAATGGAAATGGATACTCTTACCAGCTGTGGTGGACTCACATGTTAGTACTAACAGCAAGTCAGATCAGGCATGGTGGTCACAGCGGACCCTGGGCTCTGTGCGTGAAAGGTTTTGCAGCGATGGTTACTCCAGCTGAGATGATGGATTCAATCTTGGTCGGATACCTCACTTCAGGGACAGGAACCCGGATAACAAAAGGCCAATGGAGGGATGGCCAGGCTCATGTATCAACACAACATGTGTGGCATGGGAAAAAGAAAAAAGAAATGCTCCCAATGGTGCAGATCAAAAAACCAATGAAGGCTTTATTTAAAATAAATGAATAAAATCACGTGAAACATCCATAGTACCCCATACTGCTTTTAGATATATTTTTCACGTGATTTTATTCATTTATTTTAAATAAAGCCTTCATTGGTTTTTTGATCTGCACCATTGGGAGCATTTCTTCTTTCTTTTTTCTTTTTCCCATGCCACACATGTTGTGTTGATACATGAGCCTGGCCATCCCTCCATTGGCCTTTTGTTATCCGGGTTCCTGTCCCTGAAGTGAGGTATCCGACCAAGATTGAATCCATCATCTCAGCTGGAGTAACCATCGCTGCAAAACCTTTCACGCACAGAGCCCAGGGTCCGCTGTGACCACCATGCCTGATCTGACTTGCTGTTAGTACTAACATGTGAGTCCACCACAGCTGGTAAGAGTATCCATTTCCATTGATTTTGATAGTCTGAAGGTTGCTACAGACAAGCCATCATTGTTGTTTCAATTTCCTTGAACTGGCATCATATGTGAAGATTTCATTCATCCATTTGGGACACACCTATGAACTATTCATTTTTGTTTATTTTGTTTGGTTGGTTTTTTCACTCATCAGTTTGCCAACATATGTATGGACTATATCAGTATTCCACACATGTTGAGTACAATTGTCTTTTACTATGCTTTTACATACAATTTTTGTTTGATTTCACATTGTTATGTCATGTGAATTTGGCAGCATTTTCACAAAATTAATTAGTATAGCGCTGCACTTTCGTTCTCCACGTTCACTTTGACTTTGTTTGTCTGTGTGCTGGCTGCTACATTGTTTTTTGTTTTTCTTTGATAATTAGCGCAGTTGTTTTTCCCACTTTCCTCCTAGCAGGACTCCCAGCACTCCCCCTAGAGATACAAAGTGGCATAAAGCCTGAATCTAGGAGAGATATACCTGTCCTCTTGGACGCAACCAGGGGATTTAAACTGCCTACTGTCACATACCCCCCCCCTCTTGTTTCAACCTTGGGGTTGGAACACCAGCATTCAGGCAGGCATGCACCCGAGACAGTGCATCCACATTCCCCATTTGGACGCCAGGGCGATGTTTTACAGTGAAAGTGAATTCTTGTAGGGACAGGAACCATCTGTTTACTCTTCGGTTTGTTTCTTTGTTTTGGGCCATCCACTTTAAGGGAGCATGGTCCGTAACTAGGTCAAAATGCCGACCCAGCAGGTAGTATCTAAGAGAATCTAGAGCCCATTTCACCGCTAAAAATTCCATCTCAATAGTGGCATAATTGACCTCATGGGACTTTAATTTCCTACTGAGGTAAATGACCGGATGTTCTTCCCCATTCCAGGCCTGGGACAATACTGCTCCCAACCCCACGTCAGAGGCATCCGTTTGTACCACAAAGTCCCTGGAGAAATCTGGGGAGTACAAGACTGGCTGGTTACATAAAGCTTTCTTTAAGGCCTGGAAGGCTGCTTCCGTGTCTGTGGTCCACTTAACCATGACCGAGTCTTTCCCCTTGGTCAGGTTGGTTAATGGCACAGCCTGAGAGGCAAAGTGGGGAATAAATCGCCGATAATAACCAGCGATTCCCAGAAAGGCCCGTACCTGCTTCTTGCTGTTAGGATGTGGCCAATTCTGTATGGCCTCGACTTTATTGACTTGGGGTTCGATCACTCCCCTCCCAATGGTGTACCCAAGATATTTGGCCTCTTCCTGTCCAATGGTACACTTCTTTGGGTTGGCCGTAAACCCAGCTTCCCGGATAGAGTCTAGGACTGCTTGCACCTTAGGCAGATGTGAGGCCCAATCTGGGCTATGGATAACTACATCATCCAGGTAAGCTGCAGCATACTTCTGGTGGGGCCTCAGAATCTGGTCCATTTTCCGCTGAAAGGTTGCCGGGGCATTCTGTAACCCAAACGGCATTCTTTTATACTGGAATGCCCCGTCTGGGGTTACAAACGCGGTTTTCTCTTTGGCCGACTTAGCCAAGGGAATTTGGCAATACCCTTTTGTGAGATCGAGAGTTGTCATGTACCGGGCTGTTCCTAGCCGGTCGATTAACTCATCGATACGAGGCATGGGGTAGGTGTCAAATTTTGTAACTTTGTTCAGCTGTCGAAAATCATTACAAAAACGCCAGCTCCCATCCGGTTTAGGCACTAAGACTATAGGGCTGGACCAATCACTTTGGGATTCCTCTATCACCCCCAACTTAAGCATTTTCTGTACTTCCTCCCGTATTGCCTCCCGTCGGGCCTCTGGGATGCGATAGGGTTTTAACTTCACCCTTTCACCAGGCGGGGTTATAATATCATGCTCTACCCCAGACGTTTGTCCCGGCAGCTCAGAGAAAACCTCTTTTTTTGCGAAGCACAAACTCCTTAACCTCCTGTTGTTGGGGCTTTGACAAGGTGACTGCTATTCCTACCTCAGGAATCACGCAATCAGACTGAGCTGGTGACAAAGTTTCTGCGACTAGGGATTCCCTATCCCTCCAGGGTTTCAACAGATTGATGTGATAAATCTGTTCGGGCTTTCGCCTTCCTGGTTGTCTGACTTTGTAATTCACTTCGCTCACTTTTTCCAATATCTAGTAGGGGCCTTGCCATTTGGCGAGGAACTTACTTTCAACTGTAGGGATAAGTACCAACACCCTATCCCCTGGGGAGAAGGTACGGGTCTTGGCCCCACGATTATACACTCTCTGTTGTGCCAATTGTGCTTGGGCTAAATGTTCCTTTACGATTGGCATTACCTGTGCAATTCGATCTTGCATCAGGGCGACATGCTCAATCACACTCCTGTGGGGAGAACTCTCACTTTCCCAAGTTTCCCTGGCGATATCCAACAGTCCTCTTGGGTGTCTCCCATAGAGCAACTCGAAGGGTGAGAAACCCGTAGAGGATTGGGGTACCTCCCTAATGGCAAACATTAAATAGGGAATAAGACAGCCCCAATCCTTTCCATCTCTATTCACCACCTTCTTTAACATTTGTTTAAGGGTTTTGTTGAACCTTTCAACCAACCCATCTGTTTGAGGGTGATACACAGATGTACGCAATTGTGTCACTTTGCACAACTTGCACAGTTCTTTCATAACCCGGGACATAAAGGGTGTACCTTGGTCCGTGAGCAGTTCCTTACAAATACCCACGCGGCTAAAAACAAGAGATAGCTCTTTGGCTATGGTTTTGGCCGAGGTATTTCGGAGAGGAATCGCCTCTGGATAACGGGTGGCATAGTCCAATATAACCAAAATATACTGATGCCCCCTAGCGGACTTCACTATTGGACCTACCAAATCCATGGCGATCCTCTCAAAGGGAACCTCAATGATGGGAAGGGGTACTAGCGGGTTACGGAAATGTGGCATAGGTGCCGAGATCTGACACACAGGGCAGGAGGAACAATCATTTTCTATTTCCTTCACGACCCCAGGCCAATAAAATCTCTGCAACACTCTCTCTCTGGTTTTCTCTGTCCCCAGATGACCCCCAAGAATGTGCCCATGGGCCAACTCTAACACCAACTTCCTGTAGGGTTTGGGCACCACAAGTTGCTCAATGGTTTCTTCTGCCCTTTGAGCCACCCGATAGAGTAGGTCCCTTTCTATGATGAAGTACGGGAAAGTGCAGTTCGTATCTGGGTCCACTAACTCGCCATCTATTTTCACTATGTTTTCCCGTGCCTTTATTAGGGTGAGATCTTTTAACTGTTCGGTGGCAAAGTTTTCCCTGTGAACCTCGAGATCAGAAAACTCTACAGATGGCATGTTTTCTTCTGAGGATGTTGGCTCCTCCCCAGTTTCTTGCGTCTCCCCTGTCAATACCGACAAGGGGAATTCTGGAGAGTCCTCACCACTCTCAGAGGCATTCTGGTATGTAGAGGCACCAGTGGGGGGCTCAGGATAATCCCACAGTTCCCAGAACTTTGGAAAATCCCTTCCCACAATGGCATCATGTGGTAAGCTAGACACTAATCCCACCGGATGAGAGAGGGTACCTTTGGAGGTCTCAAAACACACTGTAGTCACCGGATACTCTCGGGTGTCCCCATGCACACAAATAACAGCTACCTTGTTATTCCCAGAGACCTCTGTAGTAATTAATTCAGCCTTTATCAGTGTCACCAGGCTACCTGAATCTAGCAACACAACAACATTTCTACCATTGATAGACATTTTGCATAGATGTTTCTCAGTTCCACGAATCGCAGTGCATGCGACTGTCGCAAACAGCGACTGACGTCTGTCCCTTAGAAAGTCGCATTGCATGGGTTCATCCACAACCGGGCAATTTGCTGCAATGTGTCCCTCGAGCCGGCAGCGGTAGCAAACAATCCTTTTTGCTGCCTCTTGAGGCCTTGACTTCCCAGCCTGTTCTCGCCAGACACTAGGGAGAACCCCCACCCTCTCACTCTCTCCACCCTCACCCCTTGGAATCATCTTACCCGCCACTGGGGATGGTCTGGTCTTAGGGGGGAAAGTCCGTGAGTCTCTGGAAGAAGCAGTCAGGTTCTCTGTAGCCAAGTACCTCTCAACAAGATCGACAAGCTTATCGGACGTTTCTGGTTCTCAATGGCTTACCCACTTTTGGATGGGAGTAGGAAGAGCTCTCAGGAAGCGATCCATCACAACACGTTCCACAATCTTTGGAGCGGACAAAGTCTCTGGCTGTAGCCACTTCCTGCTCAGGTGAATGAGATCATACATTTGAGATCGGGGGGGGTTTCCAAGTCGGAAAGTCCAGTTATGCACACGCTGAGCCCGGACAGCCAGGGTGACGCCCAGTCGTGCCAATATTTCAGTTTTTAGTACAACATAGTCTTTTGCTTGGTCAGGCTCTAAGTCATAATAAGCTTTCTGCGATTCGCCAGTTAACAGAGGGGCCACCAGTCCAGCCCACTGCTCCTTGGGCCATTTTTCCCTATTCAGCAGTCCTTTCAAATGTGGTCAAAAACACCTCTGGATCATCCTCTCCAGTCATTTTTGTCAGTAAACGACTCACCACAAATGATGCAGTATTAGAGGAACCACTTGCCTCACTGGTCTGCGGACGTTGCTGTATCAAAGTCTCCATTTGTTGTAGTCTCTGCTCTTGCTTCTGCAACAAGTCTATGAAGCGGGCCTCAGATTGCTGCTGGGCTTGTTGGTGAGCTTGCTGCTGGGCTTCCAAACTCTGTTGGTGAGCTTGCTGCTGGGCTTCCAAACTCTGTTGCAAAGTCGCATTTGTCTGCTGTTGTACTGCGAGGCTCTGTTGTTGAGCTTGCTGCTGGGCTGCGAGGCTCTGTTGCAAAGTCGCATTTGTCCGCTGCTGATTGGCATTTGCTAGAGCCAGCTGCTTCAGCATCTCCTCCATGCTGGCCATAAAAAAAAACTGCCGCTGGTTCTCCACCAACTGTGAGGGGCTAGCTCGGCAGCGGGTCTGTGCGATTCCCTGGAAGGGTTCAGCACACAGAAAAGAACTAGGCACAGCAGACCGTGGTAGGAGAAAACAAAAGGGTGCGGTTTTATTTTAAATACACCACAAAAAATTATGACAGAAAACAAAAGAAATAACCAAAATAAATCCTGGTCAACTTGACCTGCTTGCTACACACGCTGGTGTCCCTAACTACCAACTAGGTACAGCCTTGTGCTGCCCCAGTCCCTGACTCCCTGGAGTTTAAATGTTTTAGGAATAGCCACACAGGCTTTAGCTCACCGCACACAGCACAAAGCACTGACAGTCCACACAGGTCTGCCTCCAGCTTGGAGTGACACTCTATTCATGCTGGGAGCTTTTACAAGAGGCCCTAACGAGCCCACCTGAAACAGCTGGGGTAATCAAGTCCTCCTAGCAGTACTCCCAGCACTCCCCCTAGAGATACAAAGTGGCATAAAGCCTGAATCTAGGAGAGATATACCTGTCCTCTTGGACGCAACCAGGGGATTTAACCTGCCTACTGTCACAACACACACACACACATATTAGCACTTATAAACACACACACCTACCCATACACACACGCAGACACCCATATGTTCAAACACACACATATACACACACATTAACACTTCTACACACACAAAATATACCTACCCATACACGCACATAAACACACACACATACATATACACATACATATATATACACACACGCACACCATTTTATACAAATTGACACTTATACACACACAAACATTCCTACAGACACACATACCCATACACGCACATGCACACACACACAGACATCCATACTCACACACATACATGCTAACACCCATATATATACACATAAACACTTCACACACAAACACACCTACCCATACACACACAGACATCCATACACACATGCATATACACATACATGCATACACCCATATACACACACACACAAATTTTTATACAAATTAACACTTATACACACACAAACATTCCTACCCATACACCCACCCATACACATATATACATTAGCACTTATACACCCACACAGACACACCTCTCATTTTTGTACATGTTTTATTCTGTGTTTTCATGTGAAAACACTAAAGAAATGACAATTTGCTACAATGTTGTGTAGTGAGTGTACAGCTTGTATAACAGTGTAAATTTGCCTTTTCTCTCAAAATAACTCAACACACAGCCATTAATGTCTAAATAGCTGGCAACGAAAGTGAGTACACGCGCGGGAGCCTCCAGTCACGGCACGGCCTCCTTTAGGAACGGCACAATCACCCTTGCCAAAATGTGCCTGCGGGGCCCATCATTTTTTTGAATATCTCCTAAACCATGGAGGTTTAGGAGATAATTCAAGAACCTACAAGTAAGCCTTAATCTAGGCTTACCTGTAGGTAAAAGTGGTTGTAAAGGGTTTACAACCACTTTAATTAGACATAGACACACTACTAAACCTTGTGGACAGCCTTCCCAGAAGAGTTGAAGCTGTTATAGCTGCAGAGGGTGGGCCAACTCAATATTGAACTCCCCTCCCCCCAAATGTCCCCATATCGATGGGGAAAATGGCCTGTTTCTTACAAATCTGGCCCGGTGGTTGTGGAGGAGGGGGGGGGGGGACTTGTTGGAATCTGAATGCTCCCTTTAACAATGCATATAGGCATAGGCGTGCGCACAGGGTGTGCCAGGTGTGCCCAGGCACACCCTAATCAACCTGTGCAGCACAAATTCCCCTACTGCCCTAGCTCCTCCCCTTCTCCCTACAGTGCTTCTGGCTTCTCTCCTCTCCTGTCGGCTCTTTCTGTGGGGATGTTTTAGAATGAGTGTGGGAAGGGGCCAGTAAGTATGTCATTTTTTGGCTCTTCCCTTACTGAATGAAGATCGTGAGTGATCGATAGTGTGTGTTTGAGCTTTGGGGTGCACACCCTAATGCAATAGGCTGCGCACACCTATGCATATAGGGAATGAATAGGGTTCATACCTACTTATGCACCAAAAAAGTGTAAAAAGTAAATAATAACACTTTTTTTCAGATTCTCTGAGAATTCTTTGCCATGAGGTGCCACGTTGAACTTCCAGTGACCAGTATGAGCTTCTGAGAAGTCCTTTATTGAAAAATAATACATAAATGGTTCCCGAAATAGATCCAACGTATTTCTGCACCTGACAAAGGCTCCCACCACCTGACAGTTTTTCAAATAACCAAGGAGCGGGGGCGACTGATGATGTCTTTGGGTGTCCCCACACCCTTTTGACATCATGGACCGGAGGCACACTTTGACCTGCTCCACGGCCCTTATCATTACCTTATGAGTGACAGTGGATCCACTTTTCCTGTAACCCTGGGACTGCAGTTCTTGGAAAGCAGGAACATGTTGAGTATTGACCTTGTCTAACTGCTCTGTTCCTACACTTTGGTATCTTTGCCCTGGGCACTGGATAACCCCATCCCATCACTGGTTGAATGAGAGCAGGCTAATATTAATGCAAGCACACCACACTCAAATGTAATAATAATAACAACAATCAAATACTAAAAATAAAGAAATGCTTTCATGAGCACTTAAGAGTCTTCTGGGAGTTTCTTTTTCGGGAGTTCCTTCTTAGCGCCCCCTTATAGTACTCTGGCCTGTAGTATGCCTGTAGTATGCCTGTAGTATCATGCCTTCGTAGTGGTTTGAACAGGGAAATGTTTCCAGCACAATGTAACTAATATCTTCTTAATGGATCGGTCCTGGGTTTCATGTGTTCACATTCAGACTCCTGACGACAGGTCATTTGCTGTCATATTAAACACCCAATCTGGCTGCTGCCAAATGTAAGTTCTCCAGTAGAAGAACAAAATGTCCTACCTGGGCTGGATGACCTGTACTGACTTCTGCAAAGTGCCCGCAAGATTTCCCAGCATGTTGGACATGTTCACCCACCAATAAACCCCATGCTGCTGACAAAGATGGCATTTTATTGGCCCGTGTGTGTGTTAGTCCTCACATGTGGCCAGGGCTGTATGAAGAACAGGGTGGACTTTACAGGACTCAAAATGCAGCTTGTTCTTCAGCTTCTGCCAGGGCTTCCCTATGTGCATGATCGCAATCACTCTCACAGGACAAATTACACGACTAGGGCAGTCAGATAACTTACTGCGCCCAACCACACATGCATATACCCAGGGGTCAAGTCCTGGGGAAAAAAGTGTGGTAACTCCCACCCAAGATCCACTTCCCCACCAAAAAATAAATAAATGATACGCTCATATACATATATATTTCACAGAAAATACTGGTGCTGGCCTAGCTGGTCTCGGTACTGGCCTGGCTGGTCATAGGGTGATGGCTGGCTGGCCTCAGGGTACTCGGTACTGGCCTGGCTGGTCTCAGGGTGCTGGCCTAGCTGGTCTCAGTGCTGGCCTGGCTGGCCTCAGGGTGCTGGCTTGGCTGGTCTCAGTGCTGGCCTGGCTGGTCTCAGTGCTGGCCTGCTGGTCTCAGGGTGTTGGACTGGCTGATCTCAGGGTGCTGGCCTGGCTTGTCTCAGGGTGCTGGCCTGGCTGGTCTCAGGGTGCTGGTTGGCCTCAGGGTGCTGGCTGGCTGATCTTAGGGTGCTGGCTGGCCTCAGGGTGCTGGCTGGCTGATCTCAGGGTGCTGGCTGGTTAATCTATATATTTATAAATATATATTATAGCAGGGTTCACTGCACAGCTCACTGCACACACAGTGTCAGTGTGTCAGTGTCAGGGCATAGTGCGTGTGACATGTAAGGAGAGGAGACGCGTGCTCACCCTAGCAATGCTGTGTGACTCCGCCTCCCCGTGATGTCACACGCAACCGGTTGCATACTGAAGGACAGGTGGCAGGCGAGGTCGGAGCCTGGAGGAGGAGCTCCCAGTCTGCTCGGCTTAGTTCTCCTGCCCCTGACAGTGACTCGAGTCGAGTCCTTCACTATGCGGCGATGCTAGGCATCGCCGCTTAGTGAAGGATCGGCTCGGGCGGCTCGGCTGCTCGAGGCTGCTTTAGTCCTGCAAAGGGAAAAGCGTTCCTGCTGTGAAAAAAGTGCAGAAAACGCCGTTCCCATGCGTTCCCGCAAGACTCGAGCCCTGCATATACCCCCCCTTACATTTAATATAAATAAAACAATGACACCTGCTGGTATTAAATGGCCTGTTCGGCCTTTTATTTAACAAAATAAATAAAGTATATATAAAATATATATATAACCATTAATCAAATATTTTAATAATTTAACCTTTTAATATACCAGTTTTAACACTACTTGGTTGATGACACCATCCTCACTTTTTGAGCCTGTGGTACCTTGTAGTTAGCATACGTCCCCAGCCACCAAAATCGCCTCAGGACACTAACTGACCACAGACCCACCAACTTATCACCCGGTGGTCCAGACTAGCACCAGACCAACTGAGGAGGACTCCATGCCTGAGAGGGGTCCCACCATTTTCCACCTACCTCCTGTTTTACCACCAAATGTCATGGACCCAACCGCAACCCCTCTTTCCCACATTCCATCAAGAGGGAAACCTACCTTAAAGGGCAGGAGGGCGGGACTTTCCACCACAATTTTTTTCCCAGACTGCTGCCCCCCAGCTCCTCCTCTCTCCTGGAGTATCTAAACCACTCCTCACCGTCTGATCCTACCCACCAATCAGGTAAGCACAGTTATTTTAATTAACACCCCCCTTATTCTTAACCTCTTTCCTTACTGTAAGCTACTTACACCCTGTCATGTCTGTCCTACGCCTGCGTTACACTACGGCTGCATACATGTCTTTGAATTTTCACTTTGACGTTTCCAGGCTCAGGTTTGTATCAGTTTTCTCTGCCCAACAGGTACAACTCTTCTAAAAAGACACTTGTATAAATGAGACCCAATGCCCAGTGCTGTCCTTCCATCCTCACACTCCATACAAAGCCCCCAATGCTCAGTCCTGTCCTTCCCATCCCCACACTCCATACAAGGCCCCCAGTGCTCAGCCTGTCCTCCCTATTCCCAAGATTCAGTGCAAGGCCTCCAGTGCTCAGTCCTTTCCTGAAGTTTTGTACCCAGAGTTCAGCTTTTAACAGGCTTGGTGCCCGCTCTAACCTTGACGCCCTAATCTAAGGTGACCAGATTTTTTAAATTAAATCCGGGGACATATTTTTTTTTTTTATACTAGTAATGGCGGCAATCAGCAACTCTCTGCTCATCGCCGTCTGCTTCACAGCCTGTCAAGTCTTAGGCCACGTACACACGATCAGACTGGTCCGATGAAACTGGTCCGACGGACCGTTTTCATCGGACCAGGCTGAAGTGGTCTCATGGTCTGATGTGTGTACACACCATCGGACCAAAAATCCGATCAGACCAGAACGCGGTGACGTAGAACACAACGACGTGCTGAAAAAACGAAGTTCAATGCTTCCAAGCATGCGTCAAATTGATTCTGAGCATGCGCAGATTTTTGGTCCGATGCTTTAGCGTACTAACCATCGAATCTGTCCGACCGACATGTGTCTGTCACACAGATTTTAAAGCATGTTTTAAAACTTTGGTCCGACGGACAACGGTCCGATGGGCCGTACACACCATCGAATTGGTCCGATGAAACTGGTCTGCAGACCAGTTTCATCGGACCGGTCTGATCGTGTGTACGCGGCTACTACTAGGTGGGGTATGGAGGAATATCACTTCACCAGGGAAGGCAAGGAGATAAACAGGCAGGCGGCTGGCCAAGGCAGAAGAACATACGAGCGGAGCTGAATGGGCATGTACCCGAAACTAAAGAAATATTCCCTCCACTCCGACCAGCACATTATCATCAAAAAGGGACACAGATAATGGAAACAAATATACCCCCCCTAAGATAGTAGGAGCCGCAGAGTGGGGGGGGGGGTGTAATTCAGAAATGTATTTTTTTTATTTTGCACTGACTGTCTTTGAAATTGCCCCAGCCCCTGTTCAAATCCAATCCGGGGACAAAACAGGGGACAGACTTGGTCTGGGGACAGTGTCCTCAATCCGGGGACTGTCCCCTGAAACCGGGGATGTCTGGTCACCCTACCCTAATCAGCAGCCCATGAGTGCTGTTATAACTAATACAGCACTAGCTGTACTTCCAGTGTTCAACACTTCGCTCCCAGGCCGTCTCCTCTGGATGTTGGTAGTAACAATGTTCCTGGCTCCTGGCCCCAGCAGCCCCCCCCCCCCCCCCCCCCCCACACACACTCCGGATCTCATGTCCTGAGCCCAGCAGGAACTGTGTCCTTAACTGACTGATCTCACATTTCCATTTCACAGGCTACTCATCTTGCAGCTGCTCTCTGCCCAGCTCTTAGCTATCGGTAATTTGGTTTGTGTTCCTATCCTTTCAGCCTTCTCATATCCTGATGGCTCTCGGTGACTAAAATACAAACTCAAGATTTACAGTTTTCTTTGTGATTTGGTGATTCACATTAGCTAAACTTTTATTTCTAGTCCCTGTTCTTTGTTCCTGTATGTGACGTAAAAAAAAAAACATAATTACAAGTCCATAGAGACCAACTTTGTCCTCCTCCGAGCCCAGAAGTTCTTCTATGTCGCTTTTGCTGCCGCACCACCATCTTGGAATGATATCCCACGCATGCTCAGACTGCAGCTGCCTGTCAAGGTTATTGGACCAGGCAGAGACGCGTTTTGTGTTTGTGCATGTGTAAACTCCCCCTGCATAGGCCAGTACCCATAGACCAGGGGTGTCAAACTCAATTTCATCGTGGGCCGCATCGGCATTATGATTTCCCTCAAAAGGGCCGGTTGTATCTGTAAGATTAGATGTTCAGAGCATCCCCTCCCCTTACATTACATGTCAAGAGCCACCCCACCATCAGAAGTTGAGTCCCCCACTCTTCCTTACATCAGTGTACCCCCTTTTCTTCTTCTGCTGCTGAGAAGAAGCTGGATGCATTGCTTGAAAGCAGAAGGTAAGGGGTCTGGAGGAGGACCATATGAGGGCTGGAGCTTTCCTGCAGCTGCAGGAGAGATGTGAGGGCCACATGAAATGGCCTGGAGGGCCAGATTCGGCCCTCGGGCCCTGTGTTTGACACCTGGGCCATAGACTGTCAGAGACCTGCATGCGCAAGAGAGCTCAGAGTCTAAGCATGCGTGAGACTTGTGTTGCAACATCAGAATACTCCTGGAATGTGACAACACAAATGGAAAGGTCATCCTTGCTTACGCAATTCAGGAAGCACATCTATTCACAAATTTAAAAACATATTCAAAGTAAGTGAGACTAAACTCTGGTTTGCACTAATTCTATGAAAGTCTCTTCTATTGTTTACAGCCTCCTCCAGATCTTCGAATTCCTTTTTTTTTTTTTTTTGCTGCTGTAATCCATTTTCCTGTTGGATGGTGGTTATGTTTATTCTTCATGGTCCCACTCAATGTAGAAATTTAGCCACCCTCTCTTGCTCACTCTTAAGATGGACTAAGGACTATGGGATATGTAGTGTGCCGCACTATACTAGGCCAATTCAAAGGGAATATGAACATGGGGATCGTTGCAACTTTATCGCCGGGTCTTGTTGTCATTAACCTTTTTGCTGCTAGTAGAGACTGAGCATATAGGGACTGGACATTTAACTAGGACCCTCTATCACTGCATGCAGACTTTACTAGGATTGTACTTATGTGCACCACTATAAAGCCTG
Source organism: Rana kukunoris (assembly GCA_029574335.1). Taxonomy (NCBI): domain Eukaryota; kingdom Metazoa; phylum Chordata; class Amphibia; order Anura; family Ranidae; genus Rana; species Rana kukunoris. The sequence goes on from CM056060.1 coordinate 146,311,522, forward strand.
GGCCCCAACGTTACCGAATGAAAAACTAGGGTAAAGGACTTTCTTCTTAGATAGGTATGCCATTTGCTCTCTAAAAAGGTGTAGCCCTGTGGTGAGACCTTGGTATAGACATAGTCATTCCTAGAGTACACTCTGGCAGTCTAAAACAATGGTTGCAGGAAAGCCATTACAACATTATTTACTACTGAAGTTAATGTTATCTATGACATTGTTTTATGCTGATTTGTAGGTTACCGAGTACAGTAGTACCTTGGATTATGAGTATAATCCGTTCCAGAAGAATGCTTGTAATCCAAAGCACTCGTATATCAAAGCAAGTTTCCCCATAGGAATTAGTGGAAACACAGATAGTTTGTTCCACAGCCACTGCGTGTCTATGCAGTACTGCATGTGGCCAGAGGTGGGGGGCACCGGAGAAACTCAGAAACACTCAGAGAAGCTCCGAGACCACTCAGAGACACTAATGAACGGAGCTCCCCGAGTGTCTCCGAGTGTCACTGGCGCCCCCGCACCTCTGGCTGAATGCAGTACTGCACACCCCAGAGGCTTGAATCCTGCTCGTCTTGCAAGACAATGCTCGAAAACCGAGTCAGGATTTTTTTTGAAAACATCTTGTATTGCGAAAAGTTTGTAAAAAGCATTACTCGCAATCCGAGGTTTTACTGTATAGATAAATTCCACTATATAGTTCTCCAACTAGATACGCTTAAATTTTGCCAAGATACGCCCGGCGTAAGTCTCCTACGCCGTCGTATCTTAGCTGCATCAATGACGACATCAATGGTGGTGCGGAGGATGGTCTATGTGGACAGCTTTACCATGAATCCCTGCATACTCAGGCCCCATACACACGAGCGGACAGATTTGTTCAAATCTGTCCGTCCGACAGATTTGAACAAATCTGTCTGCTGGGATTTTGGTTTGCTCGCGTGTACACACGAGCAAACCAAAATCCCCGCCAGCAGAGAGCGCGCTGATGTGTCGTGACGTGGCGGTGACGTTGACGCCGCCACGTCACCGCACCAGGAAGTAAAACACTTCCGCGCATGCGCCGAATCCATTCGGCGGCGGTGCGGCGGCGGAGCGGGACGACATGTCTGCTGGTAAGTGTACTAACCAGCAGACATGTCGGGCGGACAGATTCCCACCGGATAGATTTCAAAGCATGCTTTGAAATCTGTCGGGTGGACAAATCTGTCCGCTAGCCCATACACACGATCGGAGATGTCTGCTGAAACGGTCTATCGGACCGTTTTCAGCGGACAAATTCGATCGTGTGTACGAGGCCTCAGATGTGCCTCTTTTTAATCATCAACCATGTGAGTTTTTAAATGTTGTACCCTCATAAAGTGGAGTTCCACCCATTTTTTTATGTTTGTCTGTGCTGCATTCCCTAATCTCATAGTGTTCAGAATGGACAATTTTTATTTATTTTGTTGCTTGTAAATACCTTTATTTTGTAGTCCTTCATTACTTCCTCCTCCTTATTAGCCTAGGCCAGTGATGGTGAACCTTGGCTCTCCAGATGTTTTGGAACTACATTTCCCATGATGCTCGTGCACTCTGCAGTGTAGATGAGCATCATGGGAAATGTAGTTCCAAAACATCTGGAGATCCAAGGTTCATCACCACTGGCCTAGGCTATTAAGTCACATGGCTATTTGCAAGGGTTTCTGGGATAGGCATCATGTTTCCCAGTAGTCCTTGCAAACCTGACTGAAACCTATTACATTGCTTGTGCAGCACTGAGCATGTGCGAGATATGCAAAGCTGAAATTCAGGAAGTCATACAGTCTGGCTTCATGATGCCCACACTTAAGATTTAAGATGGCCACGGTCTATTTCTAGATTATAAACTAATCTAAATGCTGTAACAACCTAACAAAACAGACCTTAGTTTACAGACTAACTTTACTAGAATACATTAAGCTTGTGTATTACAGGGGTATTTATATTTAAAAGGGAAATTGTGGGTGGAACTCCCCTTTAAATGTAACCACATTGCTACACTTAGAGGCTCCTCTCTTCTATTTTATACTCAGTTGTGACATGACGCTACTCTTATATCAAGACATTGCTTGTATATCAAGTCAAAATGTATTATAAAGTTTTGCTCGTCTTGCAAAACGCTCTCAAACCAAGGTTTTACTGTATTTGAAGTGAAATGAAACCTGTAATTCTAATTTAATTAATTAACCTCTGATGAAGGTGTGTTTTGTCTCCCGAAATTTATTTTATTTTGCCGATAGTTTTACAATTTGATATTTTTTTGTAAAAAAAAATATTTTTCAATAGTTTACACCAATTTCCACCAATGTGAGATGTTTGTGACAGCTGACTACATTTTCATGAATCGTATTTCATCTGTCATTTCCAAGACATACATCTAAACTGATGGGGTCAAAATGTTCAGCCAACAGGAGTCCAAACATTTCTGTCAATGTTCATATGAAGTTTCTTACTATCCTGCTTGTGGTCTCTCCAGTATTCGGTCACATTCCACTGGACTTGTCTTGTAGTGTTGAAGACGTGTCACTAATGACATGAGGACTAAAATATCTTCGTTTAACACTACGGATAAGTCCAACCGAATTATACCAACCACTGCAAGTGATATATCTGTAAAGGTGATACAGGAATGTAAGCTGAGACGGTCCTTTCCCTTTCTGTTGTGTATTCATTAGGATTAGATCAGCTGCTGCATACGGGTTCTCTGATTGCACGCTAGGATTGTGTGACCTTGGACACTAATTATGGCATTATGATAGAATTCCGGGCAAAGTAAAAAAAAAAAAAAAAGTTTTTTTTTTAACTTCCTTTACCAGAGTGAAAACACTTTTTCACATTTTGCAGTGAAATCACACAGTGGCTTTGTTACTCTAGATCAGGGTTTCCCAACCAGGGTTCCATGGAAGACTAGGGTTCCTCCAGAGGTTGCTAGGAGTTCCTTGAGCAATGAGCAATTTCTGTCTCTCAGATAAGTTCCCACTGACCCCATTGAACTTTTTAGCTATCTGTAAAGAGGTAATTTTTCCCAATGACCACAAGTATAAGGAGAATTCTTCCCACTGACCATCACACTAATGTATCATGAGTTGTAGACTTTTAGCAGGGGTTCCCTTAAGCCTCGTACACACGACCAGTTTTCCCGTCGGCCATGACAGCTTTTGGCCGGTAAAATTGGCCATGTTAATGCTCCATGGCAGTTTTCCCGACAGGAATACCGCAGAGAAAAATGAGAATGAGTAGCTGTCTGTCTTGATAAATGCGGGTGGCCTCCTCCCTGAGCACACTTGAGGAAGGGTGTAGTTGATCAGTCCCCCTCATTGGGCACCATGGGTGAAAGGTGTATTTGATCGGTCCTCCTTATTGGATACACTAGGGGAGGGATGTAGTTGATCGATCCTCCTTATTGGGCACCATTGGTGAAGGGTGTAGTTGATCGGTCCTCCTTATTGGGAACCATTAGTGAAAGGTGTAGTTGATCGGTCGTCGTTATTGGGCACACTTAAGGGAGGATGTAGTTGATTGGTCCTCCTCATTGAGCACCATTGATGAAGGGAGTAGTTAATCAGTCCCTCTCATTGGGCACCATTGGTGAACAGTAGTGACAATTGATGGGCACACTGGCAGCATCTGATGGGGCACAGTAGTGACAATTGATGGGCACACTGGCAGCATTTGATGGGCCACACTAGCGGCAATTGATGGGCATAGTGTCAGCAATTGATGTGTACAGTGGCTGCATTTGATGGCACAGTGGCAGCAATTTATGGGTACATTGGCTGCATTTGATGGCACAGTAGCTGCGTTTGATTGGCACAGTGAGGCTGCAATTGATGGGGCTTTTTTTCAGTTTGTTTACGCCCCCCTAATTTTGAGAACCAGCTGCCACTGTCGGGAAGGAATACTCGGAAACACTTACTGGCAAAACGTCTTTATTGTCTACGTTCCTAAAAAACATTATGAAAAGAGTCCGATTCACGCGACGAATGCAGGACTCGCATCTTCGTTCAGATATCTCCTGGTCCTTCCTTCCCCTGCAGAGAAGAGAGAAAAGTTATTCCTGAAAAATCATAATGGACAGCAATACACGGACACATCTTTGAATGGGTCTAAAGTTTAATTTGCCTATATGTTACCCTTTCTTTCCTTACAACATGCTAATGACATTTTTAAATAAAATCTTTTTTGTTTTCATTATATATCTAATTTTGGACACACTGATGTCATCACTGGTTCTCTGTGCTTCTGGTGGTTGGGGCCACCATGAAGCTTCCTGAAAGCAACACAGCACCCTGCCACAGTACTCCTCCCAAGAGCCCTCGGTCCTGATGTATGCAGTAGCCCAGCTCTTGGGAGGGGTTATGCAATTTTTCAAATGTTTTGATGGTTGAGACTCAGCTGGCCATTCAAAGTGATGTCAGGAGACTCTAGTCATCATCAAGCCTTAAAGCAGGTCCTCTATGGCACCCAATAATAATTTAATTGACATCTGTACACAAGCCCTGAAGAAGGGGACCTTTCCCTCGAAAAATGTTGGCTCTATCTGAACATTTGTTTTAGGCGCTCCTCATTAAACATCCAAGAAATTGATTGGTGAATGACTGTCAAGAGGAGTGGACGTTCCTAGGCATTTACATGCAGACCACCCTAGGCAGTGGTGGCCCGTCCATTAGGGGTGCCCGGGCACTTCCCCATGCACAACATAAATCTATCCACGGCTGCCACTACCGCCCCCTATTCAGGTGTCCGGCCCCTTTCTGGCCCTTAGGCGCCTGAATCCAAATTAATGAAAGGGGCGGGCCAGGGATAGTCAGAATGGAGGGAGGAGGGCTAGATGATCTGGGACTTGCTCCAGGCCGGAAATGAGGTGGTTCTCTATTTGACTTGTTGAAAGCTTCTATTGCCTACCATGACAAAACTTACAATGGACAGTACAGCTAAATTCCAACTCACAGCTCTTGTATGAATGAGAAAAGTAGCGCCAAAATGCATATAAAAAAAGGTGCATTTAAGCAATATCTACATTCGACTCCTTTAAATGAATCTTTGCTCACCTTCCCACCAAAGTCGCGGCTCTTGGTTCGGAGCTTGTTGAGTTGAGATTCTGCAATGTCGGCCCTCTCCTCCGCTTCATCCAGGTCATGCTGTAGTTTTCTCATTCTTGAAAGTTGGACATTGGTTTGTTCTTCCTAATATGCAACAAACGAATACAGTATTTACATTTTTTTTTTGTCTGCAGTCATAGATTCTAGGAAAAAATTTCACTGAATGACTGCAACTACGTACAGATTCCTCTGACTGTCTTTTGTAGGACTTGACCTTCGCCTGAAGCTTATCTAGTAGGTCTTGCAGGCGGACCACGTTCTTCTTGTCTTCTTCTGCCTGGTCAATAAAAAGGAATAAAATGTATGACTATTAAAGATATCTGAACCTTCTATCATCATATAGTGAAGACATACAGAAGATTAAATTATAGCAGAAAGTATAATAAGAGACCACCAGAGAGAAGAACTGGAGAGTTGAAGACAAGGAGCTAGGACAGCTTACATATTTGTGCCACCCACCAACAGGGCCGTCCATAAGGGGGTAACACGGGTCCTCCTGTATGGGATCCAGGCCAGCAGGGGGGCCCAGACAGCTGGGTTACAGGCAGAGATGATGATTGATGAATTAATTCTTGCTGGAAGGAATCTACTGTTGAGGGAGTGGTCTATTGTTGCTGGCTGCTGGAGAGTCTGTCAATGCTGGGGATTCTGTTGTTGCTGCCAGGGTTTATTGTTGTTGTTTGTCACCACAAAACAAATAAATGACACTTGGTTCTGTATTCTTTAAAAGGGGCGGTACTGGGAGGTGGGTATGGGGTGGAAGCAATGAATGTTGCTCAGGGGTGTGTATGGGGCGGAGACAAGAAGTGACTCAGAAGAGAGGAGTTCCTGCACCTATTCTATGAGAAAAAAAAGCATTGGATTTCACCTACCAAGCTTGGTCATCATTAATTATTGTGACACAGTGGAGAGGGAAGAAGAAAGATGCAAGGAAATATTCCTCTCCCTTTGAAAACTATTATACAGCCATAGCAGCATGTCTATTTTGTCTTGCATTATCAGGTTTCTCCCCCCTCTTTCCATTTTTCCTCTAGTTTGCATAGGGCCAGATTCAGGTAGATGGGAGCTTTAATCTGGAGTAACGTTTCTCATTTACGTTACTCTGGCGAAATTTTAGGAGCAAGTGCTGTTATTCATGAAGCACTTGCTCCTAAAGTTGCGGCAGCGTATCGAAAATGAGCCGGCGGAATTCAAATTGGGCAGGTACGGGGGGTGTATTATTTAAACTAAGCGCGATCCCGCGGCGAACGTACTGCGCATGCGTCGACTGTCAATGCATCCCAGTGCGCATGCTCCAAATTCTGTCAGTGAACGTCAATGACGTCAAATCCCCATTCATGGACGTTTTACGCAAGCGACGCAAAAATATTTTTTTTCGACGCCATGACGACGGATATACTTAACATAGGATACTCCACTAGGAAACGTCGGAAAGTCGGAACGTCACTGCGTCGCGCCCGAATACGATCGTGAATTGCCGATTCCCGCTGATTAACATATTTTTTCGGCGTTAATCAACGGGAACGCCCCCGGCGCCATTTTTAAATTAAAGTTGCGATGCGATGGCGAAATTCAATTACGCCGCTCGCATCGGAACTCCAACCCGGTGTTTCTTGTTTTCTGGTTACAGAAAACAAAAACGCCGGCTTAAAGTGACAGTTAGGCTGGAGTATCACTGATACTCCAGCCTAACTCTACCTGAATCTGGCCCATAGTCTTCAGACATTCCCTGCCTTACTCTGCTGTATAGATAATTGAGTTTCACCACTTCAGCAACAGGGCTTAGGAAAGTCATTGTCTTCTTACACTTCTAAAGACTGGAAAAACATCCTCTGTACTTATCTGAAATAAAGTTCTGATGGATTCAACTTATTTGCCCTATTGACTAACTAAGTTGCCTGTAGAGTGTCAGTAAGTGGCCATACAGGGTTTTAGGACAGACCTAGCCAGGACAGAGGCTTTTGGAGAGGACTGAATGCTAGCCTCTTGCCTTCTGATTATGGTCCATGGATTTTAAAGGAACAATACTCTTTGCGAGGTGTATGCCTGGGGACCCTGAAGTAATGTTACTTTGGATTCAAATTCATGTCCCCCCAAAACACACAGACTCTGAGAACCCTGTATATGCTATATTAAAATGATGGCTTCATAATGTAGGGGCTCAAAAAAGAGGCATATGGCATCTACTCCAGCCACCTGTCTGTTTGTTGTCTGCTATAATGTGTTTATTGTAAATAAGGCTATTGTGGGGCTCTAAGTCTTTCACCCATTGTTGTTTGTGTTAATTAACTCTGCTATTTTGTGAAGGAGTTCTGTGTTGATTTATGATAATGTGTATTGGAGTTAGGGAGCTAAGAGACAGCCAGGCAAGGAACTCAAAGGTCGTCTAGGCTGTCTAAAGGATTAGATAATTAGCTCATGTTAATTAGGTTTCTGGTTACAGCTTGTACTGTGATCCTTGTGTATATATTTGTGTGAGATCTCAAATGAAAGACTATTCCTGATGTACTGGTGACTGGTGTTGTCTGGTTCTTGGGGGGTTACTATAGACAGATCCATTGGTCTCGTGTTCCTGAACTTAGGAAGCGATATACTGACAGAAGCACTCAAGCGGAGTGTGGGACGTTCCGTCGCAGGACCCATCCATATTAATAGATGGCCAATTAGAAATGGAGAATTGTAGAAGTGTGTAACTAATACGCAAAATATATAAGAAAAGACTGAAATGTATCAGTGTACCCGCTATCATACCTGATAGAGCACTTCTTTCAGTTTACGATCCACCTTCCTGTATGCCTTTGTGTTTTCGCTGCTCTGCTTCTGTTCTGCCTCCAGCTCATTTTCCAGTTCGCGAACCTGTGTAAGTCACACGACCAAACTTTGTTTATTACAAATATTTTAGCATTTTATCTCCTATAGAGTCCCAACAAGGACATTTGAGTTTTATTAATAGTAAAAGAAACAGAGATTTGGACAGGGAGGATGTCGTCCTGACAGACAAGACCCCCATGGGAGATCACAGGAAGAGGGTGTAGGCCACTTATTTCTTCTGATCGTGTATTTAAAGGACCAAGAAGGGCTGCCCTAAGGCTCATACCCTCTATTGCAGTGATTGTGTTGATTCCTGCTTGCATAGCTCACTGCACATTGCACCATTTTCTTATTTACCTTTTGAAAAACATTTTAGTATATATTTTCCTATCTAAAACCCCTGACGAAGGGCTTGAACCTGAAACGCGTCGGAAACAAAGATTTTTTTTTGGACATTGAAGAGTGAGGTGCCGTACACACGGCAGAGATCCTCGACGGGCAGAACACATCGTTCCGCCCGTCGAGGCTCTCTGCCGGCCGTCGAAATCGGCGACCCGCCCGTCGAGAATGGCAACCAGCCATTCATCCAGGCGGGCCGTCGAGGAAATAGAGAGCGTGCTCTCTATTTCGGCTCGACGGGCTTCCCGACGGGAAGCTCGACGAGACCGTACACACGGCCGAGGTCCTCGCTGGAATGTGCATTCCAGCGAGGTTCTCGCTGATTTTCAGCGAGAACCTCGGCCGTGTGTACGGGGCCTAACACTATCCTAATAAATTTTTGTATGCTTGCAATAATTTCACTATGTGCTCTTTTTGTTTTGTTTTTTGTTGTGTCCTGGTTTTAACTGATCATCACATGTGTGATTGATCCATATTAAATGTATCATTAAACTTTCTTTTGTCCTATACCAGTGGTGTTGTTGCCATTAAAATCCCATATAAGGGGTATTTCCTTTTTTCCATTTGGCCAGGTAAAGGACTGGGGCCAGAATGGGCCCAAATATTTCAGAATCATGGGGATGGGGGATTTCTTGCTCATTATTTATTAGCCCAATAACATGTTTGTCACGTTTCATTTTTTTGCCATTCAAAACATTTTTAAGGCTGGATGTCTGAACCCAATACCAATACATATTTTTTATTCTTTTGAATGAAGGTTAGGAGGGAAAGAACACTTCAGATTCACCTTTTCTGTCTGTATTGCTGACCATTGTTAGCAGGATACAGAGTGATGGGAAATCCAAACGTTTAAATTGTAATCAGAAAAGGGAATAGAGGAGAAATCATCTAGTAGGGACATACAGTGCTATGTCTATTCAAAAATGTTAATGTTAACAATCTTTTTGACAATGTACAATGAGCATGGTAGTCAGGCACTATAGAATTGTGTATAAGTCCTGGGGACAACCAAGTACCAGTAGGCCTGCTTGTCTTATGGGAAAGGGGAATGATATGAATGAAAAACACAGTAGCCAGCTATAGTGTCTGACCACCTACGCTTGGGGTAAGTGTGACACTTGTCTCACCAGATTTGGAGTGAGATCAGGTGACGTCACTACAGTTCTGCCCACTGTTCTCCTTGCTGGAGAGGAAGCTGTGTCTGAGGACCTGCATTGCAAGAATCTCCTTGCTTCTGTTTTATTCACTTTGTGGATCTGTTCTTCCTCCACCTCTATCATTTCCCCATTAGTTATCAGGGATATAAATAAGCAAGGCCCTGCCCTTCTACCAATATGGCTTCAAACAGGGACACATTGCAGAACAGGGCATGATAAGTTATTAAATGTGGGAAAAAATTACCTGTAGGGAATGCACAGACAACCTCTGCTTGCCTTTTAGGTACAGCTTCCACAATTCAGGTGTGTGTTTTATATCAATGAAATGTTTAGAGTTAAACTCACAGTCAGTTTAGATACCTGGATGCCATTCCACTTACCTTGGCCTCAAGTTTCTGGAGCTGTTTCTTTCCACCTTTCAATGCCAACTGCTCAGCTTCATCAAGTCGATTTTGAAGGTCCTTCACTGTTTGCTCCATATTCTTCTTCATCCTCTCTAGGTGAGCACTGGTGTCCTGTTCCTTCTTCAGCTCCTCCGCCATCATGGCAGCCTGAAGGGAAACAGAATAACGTGGTCAATCCTTATTTCATACTAGAAAGGGGGAAAACAGTATCATAGACTTTGGGTAGAGGACCTTTCTCATTTGTGGATTAAAGGATTTCATTTAAGCTTTTGTTAAAATTGTATAATGTACAGGCACAGGATTGGCTATACGAAACATGGACGAGTGTTTGGAAGGTCTTCACCTGCTATTCAACATCCTCTTATTGTTCATATCTGCATTTAGAAATAAGACAGGGGATTTTTTACAATATCTTACATCTGTAATGGCTTTCTTGGCCTTCTCTTCTGCGTTCCGCATCTCCTGGATGGCCTCCTCCACCTCAGCCTGGAGCTGGCTGACATCCCCCTCCAATTTCTTCTTGCTGTTAATCAGACCTGTGTTCTAAATATTTAAAACGCATTCATATGGTTACAAGAGAGCTACAGGTACATAGGTAGGACATACTTTATTTGAGTAATAAGAACGTGACTGAAAAGTTAGTTAAACATTATTGAATACTTAAGAAGTATTACCTACTGTAAGCATGCCACAGATCGTTCTAAGATGTTGGAAGCCGACTAAAGACTTCAGAGTCTTTGTTGTGATCTTTGTTAGTCTTTTAGAATGAATGACTTCATATTGAAAGCAGATAAAGAGGTCAGTGGTGGCTTTTTAAAAGCTATTTTACTGCTTGTTAAAATTAGAATATGTAAATAGTTAAAGGGCTTGTAAAGCTTCGTGTTTTTTCACCTTAATGCATTTTATGCATTAAGGCAGGGGTCTCCAAACTTTCTAAACAAAGGGGCCAGTTTACGGTCCTTCAGACTTTCGGGGGGCCGGACTAGGACCATTGGGAGTAAAACATTTCCAGTAGGAGTAAATAATACCATATCTTTGGTGACTGTGGGAGGACTATTGCCCCATCGTTGGTATTAATGGAAAGAATTGATGGTGTCAGATGGAGGAATAGTGCCCCAAGGGCCGCATTAAAGCAAGCAAAGGGCCACATCCGGCCCCAGGGCCGCAGTTTGGAGGCCCCTGCATTAAGGTGAAAAAACAGCTTGCACTCTCAGGCCCCCCAGCCCCCCCCCTGTTTTACTCACCTAAGCTACAAAACTCCTGGGCTCGTTACCGCAATGGTTTCCCCCTGCTTGAGGCAGCTCATCATTGGAGATTGATAGCAGTGCAGCCATTGGCTCGCGCTGCTGTCAATCACATCCAATAGCCCGCAAGCTAACCCCCTTTGGAGAGAGCTTCCCATGAAGGGAATTAGCACTTGCGGGAAGACAGCCACCAAGGGACCCCAGAAGACCAGGATCAGGGACAATCTGTGCAAAACGAACTGCAAAGTGGAGGAAAGTATAACATGTTTTTTTTTTTTTTTTATTTCTATTTTTAAATCAAAGCCATACAACTCCTTTAAATGTCCATAGTCTGAGTACAGGTGCACTTTAAGGTAACCAAAATGGACATATAGGCAACTCTTGTGGTTTATTAAGATTACATTTTCAACTTCTGAGGATTTTTTACTTTAACAGGTGTGAAATTTACAGTAGTCTTTCATAGAAACTGATGTGAAGAAGATAAGCACATAAACATTTTCAAAATGCAAAAGGTTTTGTAGCACTCTCCTAGATAAGCTGCTAGAATGATAGGTAAATGTAGTTCTTTTTGTCTCCTCTGTAATCATTGGAGCAGCTGTTGGGCTGTTCTGGGTTTCACAGGCTGCAGATTGGATTGTTTCCACTTGCATTCTAGAGGTTTCGAGAGCATAAAGGGCTGGAAAGTCAAATGAGCAGCCTGAATATTTATGGTGCTTCAGCCAATCCCTGGGGAGGTGTGTCCAGTAAGTGGTTGGAGAGGGACATTAATAGTCTGTGGCTTGGAGCAGTCCTGTTCTTGTCCTTCTTGGAGAGGAAGTAGAAGGAGCTGAGGCACGTTTGCTGATGTTCAATGAGCTCCCAGCTGTGTCGGAACTGGGGGACCTATTCCTACTCCTCTTTTGAGATATCTAAGCAGTCTCACCTAAGGATCTGGTCTGAAAGACTCATTAAATACTGCCAGGTAGGATCTGAATCGTGTGCATCTGTCCTGTGGCATTGTGAGTAGGTAAGAGAAAGGAAGGGGGTCACCCCCACCCTCTTCCCAAAACCACAGCCCCCCAGGGCTAAGGCCAGAAGGGCCTCAGGTCTGAACTCATCTCTTACTAAAATGACTTTTTTGTACTCCAATGCTCCTGTGAGCTGTGTGGTGGGGGATTGAAGTACAAAAAAGTGGGAGTTTGGATTAGAGGTAAATTGGAGATTAGACTAGGAAAGTCACTTATCACGTAACAGGTTTTCAGCGCATTCTAGGGTACCGTTAAATAAGACCAACACAATTGCCTGTCTAGACATGGACACACCAAACACATGTATGTCCCTCTAGGCTGGACTATACCTGGCTGTGAAGAAGCTGCACTCGCTCTGTGACATCCAGGAGTTCTTGTTCTGCCAGTTTTCTAACTCTTTCTGTTTGCTCCAGAGCATTTCGTAGCTCCTCAATCTCCGTCTGCTGCAAGTTATTCCTACGTTCAGCTAATGCCAGATGCTCTTTAAGGTCCTCATGCGCACGGGCCAGATCATCAATTTGTATTTGCAAGTCCTGTGATAAAAACACATTTTTACCCAAAATATTTTCTACTGTAAAACCATTTACTTAGTAGGGCAGTCAACAATATTGTCAGAACTATTGGGGTTAAAAGAATTTATAGTCATATATATATATATATATATATATATATATATATATATATAGTATATTTTTCATATGAACATGAGGGAGGCCATTTTCTCTCTAAAAGTTAAATCAGAGTTCATGATTGCTTAAGGGTATCTCAGGAGGAGACTGTAAATCTGTCTATACCATCTTCCCAGGTTATAATTCAAAGGTTTGAACACTTAGTAAAATAAACAAGATAATGGTAAGAAGCTCTTGTTTCACATGAGCTCACAGGAATTGTCTTTGCATGAACGAAACCAGAGGGCTTATTCCTAGTGTATTATATATTTTAAATAATAATGTTTCTTTCATATTATCTTAACAATGAATTAGTTAATATAAAACCCATTAATGCATATATATATATATAGATTATTATGATAAAAGTTGCAAACATGGTATTCTATTGGTGAGAATGTTCAAGAATAACGGTTAGGTTCAGAGTTAAATTTGAGTGATCAGAGGTTCAAGGAATTTTACAAACCCTCTGCTAATTATGTGGGGTAAACTTTCCCAACCCATATATTAGAAATTAAAGCCAGAATGTCTGGAGGAAATTGACACTTGATTGTCAACTTTAGTCAATTATTGGTTTTCTGTGAAACCTAGGTCAAAGGGTTATCATAAATTGTATTAGACTTAAACAAAAAATAACATTTAAGTCATTTCTTATACAACACTGCCTCTAGAGGCTGAAATTGCGAATTATTCATACTTGGTTGTCATGGTAACATAACAAAAACATATTGTCATATGACATCATCAATTACATAGTAGGGACACACACACACACACTTTTTGAATGGAATAAAAGTAGCTACTCATAGCAGAAGAGGAGTCAGAAAAAGGAAGGAAGAAGAGCTCTCTCTATCTCTCAGAAGAATATAGAGAGAGACTGGGAGATCTTGAAAGGCGGAAAGATGTAGAAATGTGGAAAGAAGTCCCTTTGGGACTTTGCTTCTCAAAATGACAGAATTCTTAAGTCCTGGTAAAGTATGAATCTTTTCATGTGTACCTTTTTGGTAATTGAATTGTTTTGGCATATACATTACAAAACCCATTTAAATATATATAGCAGAGCAAATTGGAGTTGAATTATTTTTAACTGCAGTATGAAATAATTATATTTCAAATATTAAGATACATGCACAGTTTTGTCTGTCTTTAAAAAGCTAAAGCCAACGTTTATATAATGGTTTTGTCATGATATGTGTGTAAAATAGATTCCTTCTGAATTTAACATAAGTCTTGAACAAATTATCAAGCAGTGCACAATATAACATTTTGCTTGTGCATTTTAGAGTGTGATTAGAAGGTCTGTTTGTTTTGAGAAGATAGCACACCGTGCTAAGGTAAACAACAATTGTTTACACAAGTCCGTGAAACCACGGAAAGATATTCATGTTGGGCCAGATTCAGCAACACTTGCGCTGGAGTATTTCGATATGCGCCGCGTAACTGTGATGATGCGCCGTCGTTTCTATGTGCCCGTACCCACCAAACTAGATGCGCCCAATAACGGGTCATTTGCGACCGGCGGAACGTTCCGACGCCAGAGTATCGTCAGCGCTTAATTTCGCTGGGCGCATCAGTCGCGCCTATTGATTTCCCCTGCAAATATGCAAATGAGGGATTTTTCCCAATTCACGAACGGATTAGCACCATACGCTGGCTACATGCGCCGCGCGTATCTCGTCCGTCCGGCGCAAAGTTATTTCTACAAAAGGCTGCTTTATCTTTACTCCAGACGGTCAGAGGTCAGCAGGAGAGCAGCTACAGCAGTGTTACCGACGATAGGAGCTAGCTGAGCACCCCCACTTGCAGGACAACACCTCTGTCCATGCTTGTCTGTCAAATTTTACAGCCATGGAGGAAGACATCATAGGTCTCCATAGCCGAGATGACGGCTGACAGCTCCTGGCCTTTAGAGTTCAGCTTTCTCCTGTGTGTTTGCGGGGAACGGGAGCAGCCATCTCAGAACAAAAGTAACATCACTGCGGGGAGGGGGAGCAGGATATACTTTAGTGCCGGAATGGCGCTTCTACGGGCGCATTTAAACGCCCAACGGAAGGCATTGCGCTGACGTTTCCCGTGAAGTGGTGCCGACGGAAGTTGTGAGCATGCGCACAAAGGGGGCGAGTGGAGCCTCACTCACTGCGCATGCTCCGTGGTTGATGCGCTGAACGTAAGCCTCTGCGCTGGGCTCCGCCCATCATTTACATATGATCACACCCACTTCCCCTTGCGTCGGGTTACGCCAGCGCATTATCGTTACTCTGGCGCAAGTTTACGCGCAACTGCTATGTGAATTACAGGACTTGCGCTGAAAGGGTCGTCAGAGTAACGTAAATGAGAAGCGTTACTCTGGAGCAAAGATGCTCTGATCTACCTGAATCTGGCCCTAAGTTGCCAAGTCTAAAATGTACCCAGTTATTAGGGATGAGCTTCGCATTCGAAACGAACGTATGTTCGACTCGAACATCGTCCGTTCGATCGTTCATCGAATTTCGAACAAAAATGATCGTTCGTGGCAAATTCGAGTGAAACGAAACGACCGTTTTTAAAACTTTTTTCCCATTGATACTACTATCAATGGAAAAAAAAAGTTTTAAAAACGGTTGTTTTTTCAGGAGTCCTGCTCCTGAAAAAACTACCGTTTTTAAGACTTTTTTCCTTTGATACATGTTCCCTGGGGCAAGACCCAGGTTCTGAAAGACGTTTTCCAACAATAACTTGAAAATTGGTCTTTAAAATGATCGTTTTTGAATTCGAATGTTCGAGTCCCATAGACTTCAATGGGGTTCTAAACGTGCGAACGATCGGACTGTTCGGCGGTTCTGGTGCGAACCGAACGCGGGGGTGTTTGGCTCATCCCTACCAGTTATTCAAGAATTGACATGTGGTATCTTGTTATAAGAATTTGTGTAGAAATGTGAATATTATCTATATCATCATTTATCTCTGATATTTAGAAGTATATCTATTTATTTGTATTATCATGAAATATACCTGATATTAATTTGGTCTATATGTTAATAAATATATATTTTTAAGCATATCATTTGTGTCACTTGTCTTCAAAATAGCACGGATAAACAAACTTGAATTTCTTGTTGATATTTCTTGCAGATTTGCATAATTTCATAAATACAATACTGTTTTATTATTTCAGTATAAACATTCTGACATAAAAAATCAATTCTAATATTATTATTAGAGCCTCTGAACACATAGGCACAGATCTCTTGTTACATTTGATCATAAAACTTTCAACTTTTTACAACATTTTACCAAGATACCTTGCTCTAAAATCACATTACATTGTACAAATAGAGAATATGGCTGGAATCACTGACCTTGAGCTGGGCCTGCAGGTTCTTCAGCTGTTTCTGACTCTCAGCCACCTGCCGGTTGGCATGGCCCAGCTGCAGCTCCATCTCATTGAGGTCTCCTTCCATCTTTTTCTTCGCTCTAAGGGCATCGTTCCTACTCCTGACCTCAGACTCCAGAGTGCTGTTCAGGGCATCAATGGTCCTCTGAGTGTTACGCTTGAGCTGGTCAATCTCTTCGTCCTTCTCAGCAATTTTCCTGTCCACCTCTGACTTCACCTGGTTCAGTTCCAACTGGATACGAAGTATTTTGGCTTCTTCATGTTCAAGACTTCCCTGAATAAAGAATGTATTGTGTGGATCATTTATAGTGACCTGGATGATGCAGCTACAAAAAAAATGGCTGGATGACTCATCCTTCTTTACCAATTCTCATAGAATTAAAGTGTTGTGTGTGATGGATTGGTGCACAATGTCTCAGACAGCCATTAGGTTTGTGGATTTAGAGTGTAGATGTACATTGTAGTTAGAAAAGATTAACCACTTGCCGACTGCCTCACTACTATATACATATATAGAATGGCTCAGCTGGGCAAAGCAACGGTGGAAGTGCCCGCCGCGAGCTCCGTGACCGTGTTCACGGGACCCACAGACTTGATGTCTGCTGGTGTCCCGTGATCGTGTCACAGAGCTGCAGAACAGGGAGATGCCTTTGTAAACAAGGCATTTACCTGTTCTGCCTAGTGACAGGACAGTGATCTACTGCTCCCTGTGATCGGGAGCGGTGATCAATGTCGTGTCACTCGTAGCCCAGCCCCTACACAGTTAGAATAACTCCCTAGAACACACTAAACCCCTTCCTCGCCCCCTAGTGGTTAACCCCTTCCCTGCCAGTGTCATTTACACAGTAATCAAATTACATGCAGACAATGGACGCGGGATCAAAAGGTAAAAATACATTAAGACTTGGATTAACTCAAAATCCCTTGCAGCAGTAAGTGGACCATGTCCTTTGTTGAAGAAAAGATTTCTGGAACTTACATTATTATTTGTAGCAATGAATACATTTCACAAAAAAAAAAAAAATCACATTGAAGTCAATTGGGGACCAATTTTGTTGATCACTCGTGGCCATTTGGATGGCTGATTGAAAAGCATTTATTACATAAAGCACCCACATGCCCCTCTGAGGGTGTGTTATCTTGTTTTGAAGTAGTTTGCTGTTACTTGAAGTGTTTTGGGCAATAGGTGTTAAAAAGGTACGAAACTAGCACCTTAAACATTTTTAATAACTACAGTATGATGTATTATGTCGTTACATTTTAAAGGCATTGTTACACCAAAAACAAACAAAAGGACCCTTTCTGGAGCTATGGGGGGACTTTCCATGCAATTCTGTTAACAACAGCTTGTCTAGCAGCCCTCCAAAGGGCAAAAAATGACCATAGCACCAAGACCATAGTGCCCCAAGACAACGTAATTTTTTGATGAAACGTGCGTCGGGAGGTTGGACGTGCTAATATCATTGCGCTATCCTTGCAGTGGACGGGCGTTCTGT
Source organism: Rana kukunoris (assembly GCA_029574335.1). Taxonomy (NCBI): domain Eukaryota; kingdom Metazoa; phylum Chordata; class Amphibia; order Anura; family Ranidae; genus Rana; species Rana kukunoris. The sequence continues at coordinate 146,329,192 of CM056060.1, forward strand.
ATGGTGTATATCTCACTTTCTAGCTGAAGCTTATTTCACAATTTGATTTACGATAGCGCAGTATTTTATTTTTAACTATGACCATAGCAATAGTCTCCTGTAGACCTGAAAAAACTACTGAATACCTAGATTTGTAGACCTGTTGGTCTATAAAACAAAGTCTGGTTGATAATCTATGCACCAGTATATCCATCGTACATACCTCGGCTTCCTCCAGAGCAGATGCCAGGTCAGCTTTTTCTTGCTCCACCTGTTTCTTAGCCTTCTCCAGCTCACTGGCGGTCTTCGCTGTCTCTCCAACCTGATCGGTGAGGTCTGATATTTCCTCTGCAGTGATGACAGAATTCAGGAAGATTAATAACACATTCTACACTATCCAGAGGCTGAAACTGCAGAGCTTCTGGATTTGCTGACCAAAACTGAAACATACGTTGAAGATTCTTGTTCTCTCGCTTTACTGTTTCCAGCTGATCCAGAACCATCTCATAGGCGTTACGCAGCTTGAAAAGTTCCGTGCTCAGACTTCTTGATTCCTTCAGAGAGAGCTCCAGCTCGGTCTGGCACTCTTCACATTTTTGCTTCCACTCACCTATAACCTGGAGCAGAGAAGTGGCCATTAATTGGGGACTAATCATTTTAGATTGTTTCCATTTTCCTTCTCTTGGTTAAATTATAACTATAGGCAAACCTTTTTTTTCTTAGTTTTAGAGTGGAGGGGGATTAGAACACTTATGATGGGTCCCAGACTGTTTGGTATCAGTGTCTCCTGCTTTACGATGCTGTCTCCTCATAAGTAGTGTTGAGCAGAATACGCTATATTCGATTTCGCGATATTTCACGAATATATAGACGAATATTCGTGAAATATTCGTTAATATCGAATATTCGTGATATTTTATAAAAAAAAAAATGTTGCAAAATTTCGCTAATGCGAATGCGAAATTTCGCTAATGCGAATGCGAAATTTCGCTAATGCGAATGCGAAATTGATTGCGAAATTCTCGTATGCGCATGCGCATGCGCGCAAACAACACGCGAAAACGGAGATCATTTCCTATAGGAAGCACAATGCTAAGCTCTAAGATCGCAATACACAGGAAAAACACACAGAAACACTCCACTCTCTCTAGCTACCTTGTGAATCTGCACTGAAATACTGCTGGGAGTGATCTTATATAATGGTCGTGCAGGCAGGTTCCTATTGGTTGCTATGGAGGTTGCTAACCTCTGACAACTGTGGTAGGAGAACTCTGATTGGCTCTGATGCAAAAGAAGGGCAGAGAAAGTATTCGCGAATATTCGTAATACGAATATTCGCATTGCGAATATTCGGCAACATAAAAGGATCGCCTCAGCTACTCGGCCCAGGGTCTCTAATCATACCAGCAATGCTTTTAGATGTCGATGGAGATCACTAGGATGTGATCTGTTTTAAAAATAAATTTGAAAAAATACGAATATTCGCAATAGCGAATATTCGCCGCAATATTTGAGTTATTCGCGAATACTCGAATATGCAATATTCGTAACGAATATTCGCAATGCGAATATTCGTGAGCAACACTACTCATAAGCAAATGTGGCTTGATGGTGTGATAGCCTTTGTATAAAATGTATTTAAGAAAAAAAGCCCCTAAATGGGGTACTCACATGATAAAAGGTACATCAGTGCACCACTCTGTATGAGGCATAAAAAACTCTGGGAATGTGTGTGCGATCGGATGTTCCTCCTCTGTAGGCAGACCTGCTGCCTTCTTCACCGCCCTTTCCCCTCACCTACGCACGTTCGATACAGGGATAACGTATCGTCATCAAGGGGTTATTGATTGGACAGTGCATCTCATTTAAATACTCTGCCGTCGGCCATATTTTTGTGGCTTGTGAATAAATTAACCTGCCTGCGGACATTTTCTTGTAGCCTACAGACATAATTTGAATACTCTGTCGGAGGCCATTTTTATATGCGACTTTGGGCTGTGCTGCTTCATGCGATTTAAATCAGCACAGTGGAATTGGCACTTAAAGCAGTTGGCCCATTAAAAAACAATATTAAAAGCCAGCAGCTACAAATACTGCAGCTGCTAACTTTTAATATTAGGACACTTACCTGTCCAGGAGTCCAGCGGCGTCCGCAGCAGAGGACGAGCGATCGCTCGTCACCCTGCTGCTCCCCCCTGTATCCACGGTGAGGGAACCAGGAAGTGAAGCGCTCTGGCTTCACTGCCCGGTTCCCTACGGCGCATGCGCGAGTCATGCTGCGCCCTCCGATTGGCTCCCGCCGAGAGTTCCCAGCACACAACGGGGGGGGGGGGGCGACGGGAAGCTAGGAAAACCCATCTTTTGCCCGACTCTGTTGTGGCCAGAAGTGGGTGCAAATTCCTGTCTTTAGACAGGTATCTGCACCCCCCTCCCCCCTGAAATGTGACACCGGAGGGGGGGAGGGTTCCGATCAGCGCGACTCCACTTTAGGGTGGAGATCCGCTTTAAGCACTTTCTTGAATGTCACGTCATAGATATATTTTTTCACTTTGTTTATTGAGCTATATATGGATTAAGCCTGATTACTTACAGTATTAGCCACGGCATATATTTGAGTTTGTTTACTCATTTCACATTAGTATCTCGGTGGGTAGTTCAGCGCAGCACATATTATATATCTTATTATCATATTTATTGAAAGTGAAAGTACAAGAGAAATTTTCCAATGGGGATGCTAGTTCTGGTGACCCTGGTGAGAACCAGGGATTCCCTCACTTTGGAGGTATTTCCTCTGACCTGTATTGTGGCTATGGGATAGGAAATGAAGGGGGAATCTCCCCAATGAGATCCAGATATAAAAAAAAGTCCTTTACTCTAATGAAAATGAAAAAAAAAATAAGTCTTTAGTTCTACTTAAGGTAAAATTCAAGCTCTAATAAAAAAGTTCCTTCAATAAGCAATATGAGACAATACCCTATCAAAGTTCCTTTGCTTTTTGTCTAAAGCTGCTGCTGCTGCGTTTGACCTCTCCACATCTAACATTAGGTCATCAACTTCCATCTGAAGCCTCTGTTTGGTCTTCTCTAGAGATGAACATTTGGAATTGAGAGCTTCAACGTGTTCTTCTGCTTCCTGTAGACGCTGAGCAAGTTTTTTCCTATGGTATAGAGGTATAGAAAAATGACAGTCCCCCAATAATAAAACTACGTATGTGAGTCAACACAAATCATGGTTGTCCTGCAAATAACTTATGTATATTTAGATAATTGTTAAGGCCAGGTTCACACAGGGGCAACCCGACTTACAGCACAACTTTGCAAGGCAACTTCAGCGCGACTTCAGTGCGACTTGCAGCAACTTACAACGCAACTTAAAATTGCCTCCAGAACAGTCGACTTTGGCTGTGGCCAATCACAGAATAATCAGCTCCGTCGAAGGGAGGGGTTTGCCTGAGTAAAATATTTTCTCTTCCTGTAAAGTTGCTTCAGTTAAGACAGAGATCCGACTTGGAGGCAACTTCCATTGAAATCAATGGGTAAAAGTTGCCTAGAAGTCGCCTTGAAGTAGAATCTTTTCTGAAGTCAGAGCAACTTCAGTAGTGTACATTAAGATGGCTCTCATTCACTTTTATTGAATTTCTCATGTCACGCGACTTGGGGGCGACACAAGTCGGATACCAAGTCGTGGTAGTGTGAACCGCCACTCATGCTGGCTTAGTTCCGTTTCACACTACCTTGACATGAGAAATTCAATTGAAGTGAATGAGAGTCGTCTTAATGTACACTACTGAAGTCGTCCCGACTACTTCAATGTGACTTCTAGGCAACTTGTACCCATTGATTTCAATGGAAGTTGATTCCAAGTCAGATCACTGTCGTAACTGAAGCAACTTAACAGGAAGAGAAAATTGTTTACTCAGGCAAACCCCTCTCTCCCACAGAGCTGATTATTCTGTGATTGGCCAAACTCACCTGTCCTGGAGGCAACTTTAAGGGTCCTTTCACACGTGCGGACCGATTTTTAGATCCGTTTTTTTAGCATCAGTTGATCTGTTTTTCATCAGTTTTTCATCAGTTTTTTATCCGTTTTTCATCCGTTTTTCATCCGTTTTCATCCGTTTTCATCCGTTTTTCATCTGTTTTTTCATCCGTTTTTTCATCCGTTTTTTCATCCGTTTTTTTTTTTGGTTCGAACTTTTTTTTTATTACATATTTTGATGAAAAACGGACGTTAGCGGATCGGATGTTAAACGTTTTTCGTCCGTTCCGTTTTTTTGACGGAAGAAAAATAGGGAGCTTAACGGAGACGGACGTTAGCGGATGTGTGTGAAAGGACCCATAGGAAAGCATTGCAGTCAAAAAACGGACGTCTAAAAACGGACGAACGGTCCGCACATGTGAAAGGACCCTAAGTCATGTTGTAAGTTGCCTTGCAAAGTCGCACTGTAAGTTGGGTTGCCCCTGTGTGAACTGGCACTTAGGGTTGAAATGTTTTTACTGGCAACATTGTTACTTACTTTGCTTCCTCTAGCTCCTCCGTACGCTGGATGGCATCAGTTTCGTATTTGGTTCTCCACATTGCAACCTCATTGTTGGCCTTTGATAATGTGCGTTGTAACTCTCCCTTGGCCTCTTGTTCCTCATCATACTGTTCACGCAGAAGATCACAGTCATGGCGAGCAGATTGGAGAGCATGGGCAAGGGCACTTTTAGCCTGATAGAAATAAAAAATAAAAAGCAAATTACATAGTATATTTTTATTTTAAATCCTGGTTTGGGTGTCTTCACATTTGATGGTTTGTCCATCACGTCCTACTTTTGTTTCATCCTCCAACAGTCTTTTGAAGTCCTCGATCTGCTGGGTAAAGGTAATTTTGCCTCGAGTGAGCTGAGAAATCAATGCTTCTCTCTCTTCCACCACATGAGTTAGTTCACCTATGAAAATAAGAACAAAAACATTAACTTTTTTAAAGAATTGACATAAAATGCAAAAAAATTATAAAAAAAATTGTTAAAAACAAAATTGAGAACTGAAAAAAGAAAAAAAAAACATATATTAATGAATGTGTTATAAGGGAAAAACTTACTATGTTTTAATTTTTAAGCAAATATAAATCATCAGCCTCCAGTGAATATAGTGGAAAAAAAGCTAAAAAAATGTATATAGTACACGTATAGTGACTGCAAATTAGCTGAAACCACTTAGTAGTGCACTCAAAAAACACTGCGTAATAAATGTAACAAAAAAAGATGGGAATGGTGCGCTTATTCAATACTGTGCCATTAAGTAATATACTCAAAGAATGAATATGATGAACGTAAAACACCATATGAACTGATGTCACAAGGCTTCTCCCAATGCGTTGCGTCACTGGTCTTCCCTGAAGAAGTCACGTGACCAGTAACGCAACGCATCAGGTGGAGCCTTGTGACGTCAGTTCCGGTGGTGTTTTACAGAAGTACGGTGAGGAGGCCTGTGTGTCACTACTCCCATTGCTTTTTACTGCGGTTTTTACCCTTACTTGATGTAAGCAGTTTCTTTTACCTAATAAATTTACTTTTCATTTGGCGAAATTGCACTATGGCTGTTCTATGTTTCCTTTGAGCACCATTTATAAAAGAAGTGTCATTCCTTGGAGTGAGCTGTTTCCTCTATATATGGAATTACCCAAGATGTTTTGATGCCAAGTTTTGGACGTAGTTCTTTGTCTTAGCCTGGAACCTGGATGCCTTTACAGATCCATCAGCAGGATTCCTTATCTGACTATCTTATGAGCCTTGTTTGACCCTTGGGGTCATTGTTGGAGGTGAGCGGCCAATTCATAAATTTAACGTTTGATGTTTTATCTGTTTTTTTTATTCTTCTATCAAGTTATCCCTATGAGATTTTTATGTTTATATGAACTGACTCCTACCATTGGGCTTTAGTTGGACTTTTATTCACATTTATTTATTTGCATGTTTGGATACTCATCATATTCATTTTTTGAGTATAATACTTCATCGCACATTATTAAATATATTTCTGAATGTTTTTGCAAAGACAAACCATGTTCATTCTGTAGACGAGCTTTTTGTGTTGTAAGATCGTTCATAAGTCGAATGTTCTCCTCGTTCTGAGCCTTTATCTCAGAGAGTTGGTCCTCCAGCACCCGACACATCTTCTCTAGGTTGGCCTAAATTAAGATTAAAATTAATAAACAATTTGGACTTATCAGATGTTGCCATATTTGTAATAGTTTCACTTTTTACAAAATTTCAATACTAGGAAATCAATACTTGACTTTTAAGTATCAAGAAATAGACCAGCTTTGGGTAGACATACTGGGCCAGATTCAGATACACTTAATTTTGTGCTGCATAATCAAAATACTCTACGCTGCCGTATTTTACCAGGCTCTACATCGAATTCTGGTAGATTTTTGCCCGTACGCTACGGCGGCGTAGTCTATTTCTCGCCGCGTAATCGAAATACGCGATTAGGGGGCGTGAAGCATTTAAATTAGGCGCGTCATCCTGCGCATGCTCCGTTCAGAAATTTCCCGCCGTGCATTGCGCAAAATCACGTCGTTACGTCATTCGTTGTTTGAGTAGCGTCGTTTACGAACATTCCTATTCCCGGACGACTTAGGTTAAAAATAATAAAAGACGTCGGAAAACGTAAATATTCGACGCAGGAACGACGGCCATACTTAACATGGGCTGTCTAATATTAGACCAGCAAAAAGCTGGTATAGTGTTACGCAAAAAAAAGATGACTAAAGATGCCGTAAGAGATTGCGATTGAAGATCGTAATTTCTGGGATCGCCGGCAAAAGCTCATTAGCATACCCCGACGCGGAAAACGACGGGAAGTCCACCTAGTGGCCGCAATTTTATTGCAGCATAGATCCGAAGGCGTACGAACACGTAATCCAGTCGAATTGAAGCCCGCAGCCGTCTATTGAGGTTTGAGGTTTCCGACTAGCTAAAAAACGCGCGTAATTTGAAATTACTCCAGTCTAACACCAGTTAGACAGGAGTTACGGCTCTCTGAATCTGGCCCACTATCTTTTTACTCAACTGTGGTGGGAATGACCATCTTTGTTTAGGGACTAATGATACTGCTCAGCTTATACATAGAGAATACCTATCAGACCTTCCTTCCGGCTGTACTATAACCATGTCTATTATATGTTTACAAAACACGAGAGCCTTAAATGGGTTGTAAAGGTTTGTTTTTTATTTTCTAAATAGGTTCCTTTAAGCTAGTGCATTGTTGGTTCACTTACCCTTTCCTTCCATTTCCCTTCTAAATGTTTTTTTTTCTATTTCTATGTCTGAATTTCTCACTTCCTGTTCCTCCTCAGTAAGCTTGCCCCCATCATCCGAGCCATTCTGGCTGGGGGTTAGTCAGCGTGCTCGCCCCCTCCCTTGGGACTACATCGCCCAACAATGCACTAGCTTAAAAGAACCTATTTAGAAAATTAAAAAAAAACTAACCTTTACAACCCCTTTAACCTCAACTCTACAGAACTCCTCTGGGATGAAGTGGAATCCCAATTTTGAGTCAGGTTTTGTTGTCCAATATCAGTACCTGGTCTCATAATCGGGTTGAAATCCCCACAGACTCATTCTAAAGTTTTTCAGGAAGACTGCTCACAACAGGGAGGCTGTTAGAGCCACAAATGTGGGGACAACTCTAAATTAATGCCCATGGTTTAATAATATGATGCCCAACAAACTCACATAGGTGTGATAGTCTGGACGTTATCTGTGTTCCTCACCTTAGACTTGGCCACAGTTTCCATGTTCCCAGCCAGATCATCAACCTCCATCTTCAGTTCGGTCTTTTCCTTCTCTAGCTTCTGCTTGACACGCTGGAGGTTTTCAATCTGCTCTGCCAGCTCCGCCATCCCATCAGCTTGTTTCTTCCGCAAAGCGGCCACAACCGATTCATGCTGCAATGTGGCCTCTTCTAGGTCCCGCCGCATCTTATGGAATTCAGATTCCCTCTTTTTATTCATTTCCACTTGGACAGCGCTTGCCCCACCAGCTTCTTCCAACCTCTCGCTGATATCTTCCAGTTCTCTGGACAATTCTGCTCTCTGCTTCTCAATCTTAGCTCGTGCCGCTCGCTCCGATTCGATCTCTTCATGCAGTTCTTCATTGCTGGCCTGAAGAAAAGGAAATATGTGCATTAACGGAAATCAAAGCAGTGTAACTAAATTTTTAGCTCATTGTTTTCCCAAAGGGTTTTATGTGTATCACCAAGCATTTCTGAATGACAGATTATGGCAGGGTTCAGTATTTGTAGTAGAAGACACCTCTCTGCCAGATGCCTGCAGCTTGCAGTAGAAGGGGTATGTTGATTTCCAGTTTGTTATGAGATGTCTGCTTCTTTGGGCTACAAAGGACAACATCTAGACAGGACAAGTGTGGGGTAGGTGCAGTAAGCTGTGAGGGGCAGTGGGCACACAGAGTACAAATTTGTCAAAAGCAATGTATTGTCGAAAAGTTCAGCAAGTACAAACCGCTACCGGCTGGGAGTCTCACCCATCCAGAGCCACTTACAGCTCTAAGGCCGCGTACACATGATCAATCCAACCCGATGAAAATGGACTAAAGTCCAGTTTCATCGTTCCAAACCGACCGTGTATACGGCCCATCGGTCTGTCGTCCTTCAGACCAAAGTTTTAAAACTTGCTTTAAAATCGGACTGATGGATGCCTGACCATCGGTCCAAACCGATCGTTAGTACGCAAAAGCATCGGTTCAAAAACCCCCGCATGCCCAGAATCAAGTCGACGCATGCTTGGAAGCATTGAACTTCGTTTTTTTCAGCACGTCGTTGTGTTTTACGTCACCGCGTTCTGACACAATCTGTTTTTAAAATGATGGTGTGTATGCACATCAGACCATCAGACCACGGACCATTCTCATCGGGTTGGACCGATCGTGTGTACGCGGCCTAATGCCGCGTACATAGGATCGGACATTCCGACAATAAAACCATGGATTTTTATGAACGTCAAGAACGGGGTGATGTACAACACGTACAACGGCACTATAAAAGGGAAGTTTAATGCCAAGTGAGCCTTTAGGCTCCTTCTGCTAATATCGTGTTAGTAGAAGTTAGTTTGGTGAGAGACGATTCGTGCTTATGTCATCTGCTGCTGTTCCCGATCTCTCGGAGTCCTGGACCAGATTGTGCTCCCTATTATATGGACTCCCCAGGCTACCAATTTTGCCTGTCAAATAGTTGATGTTTGCCCTTTGGTACAAAGGCTTCGCAAATTTCACCAGTTTATCCAGTGTTGCCTTCCTCCTTTATTTTGTTATGACCCCTAATAAATGTCAATTTTTTTCACAAATACTTGCCTATGTGTTTTACTTCAAAAAGAACAGTTTGTTTGTGAGTAGGCAGGTACATTTAAAAAAATACAATGTCAAATTAACAAGGGACACCAACCAACCTCCTTGAGGTTAAAAAATACAAGATACAAATGGTGTTGTGGTAACTTGACACATAAAACGAAAAAAAAAAAAATTATGGAGATCACTAGAACATTTTTAAAAACAAACAAAAAAAACCCAGGAGATCTTGATTAAAAAAAAAAAAAAAAAAAGATCACTGTAAAAATAAACGCTAGCCACTCTCATAAAAAGTGCACCAAGCCTGGGAGCCGGAGTCTGAAATAGACTCTGCCTGACCCAAGATGACCACCAAAGTCACAAGGGGTCGCCAGCATCCAATGGGATAAATGCCTACCCGAGTTCCTCTCGACTTGCTCCCGCATTCGCATTGCCAATGTGGTTAAGCGCCACCTACAGTGGAAGGAACCTACCAACAGACTTCTGAATATAATACTGATACAGCAGTGATAAAGGTGTATTGTATATACAGTGACTTCTAGTAGAAAATGCTATACAGGCAGTCCCCGAGATAAGAGCACATTAAGGACTGTAGGTTTGTTCGTAAGTGGAATATGTTCGTAAGTCGGAACACTGCTTGTAACTTCCCACATCCCTCCACAGCCAGATGTTTTCCGGGCGCTTCTGGGGCTCTTCTGGCCATGCAGTTCATGCAGTGTGGAATGTGGCAAGACAGCTGCTCGGAGGTATCCAGGACCAGCGTGGACCACAAGCGATCGGGATTGAGGCCGTTTGTAAGTAGGGGTCGTTCGTAAGTCGGGGACTGCCTGTATTTGGATTCTAAAAAAGTTGTGACTGTAATACATAACTAATCAAAGATGTTACAGTAGTATGTAACCAACCAAAATTAGGCAATTTTTTTTTAGATCAATGGGCTCCAAACTACGGCCCGTGGGCTGAATGTGGCCCTTTGCCTTTATGTGGCCCTTGGGGCACCATTCCTTCCACCGACACAAATGATGGGACACTATTGCTCCCATTGACACCAATGATGGGGCAATATCTCCCACTGACACTAATGATGGAGCACCATTCCTCCCACTGGCACCAATGATGGATAATACCTCCCACTGACACCAATGATGGGGTAATACCTCCCACTGATACCAATGATGCGACACCATTCCTCCCATAGACACAAATGACAGGGCACCATTCCTACCCTGAATACCAAGAATAGGGGACCATTCCTTCCACTGGTACCACTAATAGGGCACTAATCCTTTCACGTAAACCAATGATGGGGCACTGTTTGCTCTCACCAACACCATGGCATTTTGCTAATCTCAATGGCCACAGCTTGAACCCTTAAAGCTTCAAGCCCAGTAAACTGGCCCTTTGTTCAGAAAGTTTGGAGACCCCTGTTTTAGATCATGTTGCATGGATTCACAAGAGAATGTGATACCAGATATTGTTTTTTGTTTTTATGGATCACTGCTGATTATCTTGTAGGAAAAAGGAAGGCAAATTTGAAAATGGTCCATGTGCCGTGGCTCTTGTGATGTAGGGGATTATAATTATTAACATGTAAGTAAAAGGAATCCATACAAGTCCATGAAGAAAAGAAACAGCATACCAGAAGCTCCTTAATTTTTTTCTGCAGTTGGGCATTGGTACTTTGTTCATCTTCTATTCTTCTCTGGAGCTCCGCCACTTCAAAATCCTTCCTATAAAATTAGATGGGTAAACTTTAACATTAATCTTGTCAATTTGTGAAAAGATTGAGTTAATATTCACATTAACTGAGCTCACCAGAGCTAAAAAGTACCCAAGTCAGGAATTACAGTGGAACCTCGGATTGCGAGTAACGCCAGAGGCGGCGCTCTAATTAGGCTAAGAAGGCGGTCGCCTAAGGCCTCGTGCTTTCAGGGGCCTTGTGGCCGCCTAATTTACATGATGTATGTGATAGAATAATAGGGAATGTCCTGGTCAGTGTCCCCAAGCTGGCAGGGTTAGCGGGCCAGGCTGGTAAAGAACTACCGTCTTTTGTAAAGAGCGATGCAGACGAATTGTAGAGGTGGAGCTGCCAGCCGCTGCTGAATCTGCCAGGAGGTAGGTGCAGACTGAGCTTAGGGGGGGGGGGGGGGGCAGGGAGGTCTCTGATGCCTCATAAAAAATGGCCTTCTTTTTTTTTTTATCAATTGAATTATTTTTGCCTTTACGGGTGTGATTGTGGCCTCATGTCTAAGTTTGCCTAAGGCCTCACAAAGCCTAGAGCCGCCTCTGTATGCGGTTAACAAACGTTTTCTTTAAATCCTGACTTGGTTTGCGAGTGTTGCCCTGCAATACGAGCAGGATTCAAGCCAAAGTGGTGTGCAATACTGCGTTTTGCCCACAAATCTCGGAAATACTCCCTAGCTTTTCCGAGGTTTTCAAAGTTCAACCGAGGTGTCCTCGGGCCTTTCCGAGTGTCTCCAATGCTCTCCGGCACCCCCCCCCCCCCCACCTCTGGCCACATTGCATGCCAATGAAGTCAATGCGGAACAAATTATTTTCGTTTCCATTGACTTCAATGGGGAAACTTTGATATGAGCATTCTCCTGGAACGGATTATGCTCGTAATCCGAGGTTCCGCTGTACTGTCAAAGTCCTCTTGAGGTTTGCAAAAACTAGAGCAGATTCTGATGTCTATCTGAGGATTTATACAACTTTCTTTTGGAAAATAAAATAATATGCTTAAATTAAAGTGTAAAAAAAATGTCATACTTTTTAACTCTTTCGTCTGAGTTCACTTTGTCATTCTCCAGATCCATTGTGGTCTCCTGAATAAGCTTTAGATCCCCCTCTAGTTTCCTTTTGATTCTTTCCAGGTCAACCCGTAACTTCTTCTCCTGCTCCAGCGTCCCTTCAAGCTGGAAAAGTAAACAGACATGACCTTTCTGTATTTTTTAGAGATATAAAATACTTTCATTTTAATATTTGTTGCTTGGCTGTTTGTTGTACCAATGCTGGTCTGGGGCCATAATGTGGAAGTTTATTTCACCATATGAAAGAAAGATTGGAAATTCCAACAACAAAGCAGTGGATTTTTTTCCGACGGATGTCGGCTCAAACTTGTCTTGCATACACACGGTCGCACAGATGTTGTTGGAAATTCCAAACGCCAAGAATGCAGTGACGTGCAAGACGTACGACGGTCCTATTAAAGTGAAGTTCAATACCAGTCGTGTTAGTAGAAGTTTGGTGAGAGACGATTTGCGCTTTTCAGCCTTGTGCTTTTCAGTCCTTTACATCGTGACGAACACTAGTTTTATCAAACCGAGCGCTTCCGTCTCATACTTGATTCAGAGCATGCGTGGAAATTTGTGCCTCAGAATTGTCTACACACGATCGAAATTTACGAGAACAAATTTTGTTGTCGGAAAATTTAAGAACCAGCTCGCGTTAACCTATAACGAAACGCGTCTGGGACGTAGGCGTGCAGTGACGTCACCGCGTTCACGTGAGGAGGAAGGGCTCCTGCTATATGCCGGCCGGCATTTGTTCTTATTGTTTCTTACTGCTCCTCTCCATGATTATCTATGTAAGTGGCTTTTCATACATTTTTAATAAACCGCATTGGTAATGCACTATGTGAGGTCTCCTTTCCCTATTTATGGTTCATCGCTGCCTACATGTTATGCATACCAACCCAACGTGATATTCGGTGAGGCTCCTGAGAATCAGCTGTTCCCTGAGAAGCTGTGTGATTGATTTCTGCGATATACTGCTGTGGATTCTACAGGCTTTCTTATAGCTTATATTTCATACGTGTAAAGTAGATTTCTAGGTAAATTTGGTTAAGCTCCGCTATAATCAGTGGAGCAAGGATTGTTGCTTAGGGCTGCTCAGTGTTTCACAGTCTGCTGTTCTGCTACTTCTCCCTGTCTTCTGAAGGCTTCAAAATGTATAGTGGGTGGGAGAGCAGAACAGGCAGCCTGAATATTTATGGAACTCCAGCCAATTCCTGGGGGGGTTCATGCCCAGGAGGTGGAGGGAGAGCCCCCAAATAATCTTAGGCCTGGGCAGCAGATGGTAGTGTTCTTGGGATCAGTCCTGCAAGAGGACACTCCTGTGCAAGGGCACTTTCTGAAAGGATCTATAAAAAAAACATTGAGGTCCCAGCTAGGCTTAGCTGGGGGGGGAGGGGTTCACAGGCTGAAATCCAATGATTAAATAGGCTCGGAAAAGCTCACTGGAGAGAACCAGGAGGGAGTTAGTGGAAAAGAGCCCAGCTGTCCTATGGCAGTGTGAGTCTACATCTTCATTCACTAGGAAGAGCCTGGTGGATATCGGCAGGAGGCAAACTATGATCCTGTGCTCCATAAACTTGTGGGCACTTACATCATCCACTTGCTACATGTAGCCAGTCCCTGGATGGAGACCAAACATGATTTAGGCCAGCCAAGCCTGCAGTCTCATGCTTGTGATTGCATTTCTAACTTGTGATCCAAGAGCCCTGTTTGTCTGCTAGTCTGGATACCCTTGTTGATGACCTCGGATTGGATGTCAAATACACTCAGAACTCAGCCTGCCTTAAACCCGAATTATAACTGACCACTCGGCCTGTCTGCCAACCACAAGTACCTGTTTTCTGTGCTCAATTTGTGCCTACCCAGGTGTGGTAGCCATGAACTATAGCATTGAGAATAAGACCTGAGGGCAACCGAGTACCGATGGCCTGCTTGCCTTATGGGAAAGGGGTCTGCTATAGGTGAAGAACACAGAAGCTAGCTATACTGCCTGACCACCTGCGCAAGGGGAAAGCGTGACATGGGGAAGCCCCACACTTTTTTTATTATATTTTTTTAATCGGGTCCCCCATAATATTGACATTAAACCCTCATCTCGGAATAAGGTTCTGATATGGATGAAGGGAATCCCCAGTCATGTTCCTTACTGCTTTGGCGTATTTTAAAGAACATGCCCACAAACCGATTCCAGATAGCTTTGCCTTACCACTAGTCAGCAGTAAACAGAACATTTGATAATATTTGCAGAAGTTTGCACCTTGTTTTCTGTAGCCTAGCTAGTTTGTTAAGTGCAGCCAGGCATTCAGAAGTCCTCAAGTTATCCAGTTATGCAGTTTTCGGGTATTCTCTGCTCCCTACCTCTTTCCAAGTTCATTGTTCCCAATAAGAACCCATATATTGTTTTCTAAGCCAGTGGAGGAATGAAGGACCAGCGACTCCTTAGGGCATAGGTCTCCAAACTGCGGCCCGAGGGCCAGATGTGGCCCTTTGCTAGCCTTTGAAAGGTGATGTGAATCCACGCTACGGAGTAGAGTTTAAAAAATATATGCTGCAAGAAATAGATGCTGACAATAATAACAATTTTACAGTGGCTGCCCCTACAAAAAGTACCCCACCTGGGTGGAGTATGAAATGAATGAGAGATGATAGTAGGTGGTGGCGCCTACTGGTAGCCTTTATCTGGCCCTTGGGACACAATTCCTCCCACTGACATGAGGCACTATTCCTCCCATTGACACCAACAATGGGGCACTATATTATCCACTGATACCAATGATGGGATACTATTCCTTCTACTAATAGGGGGAATACTCCTCTTCCTATTGACCACCAACCCAGAGGCCATATATGTTCTCACTGATGCCGGGCCCGTGACTTTTTCTTCCCTTGCTGGCCCCAATCTGGCCCTCCTAAAGTCTGAAGGGCAATAAAGTGGCCCTTTGTTTGTAAAGTTTGGAGACCCCTGCCTTAGGGGGTGCACTACAATGGGAACAAATATTGCTGTAGATATGGCTGTTCTTTAGGTGACAACTACAGCCCAGACTGTGTATATCCATATATATGCTGAGATTTGATGTTTTGGTTTCTATATTACATACACTTGTGAGCACTTACATCATCCACTTGCTGCTCCAGTTTGAGCTTCATTTTGGTGAGGGAGTTGACCTTGTCCTCTTCAGCCTGAAGGTCATCCAGAGTCTGTTGATGAGCCTCCTGTAGCGCTTTTTTTTCTTTGGTGAGCTTCACAATAGCTTCATCCAGGGCAGCCATCTCTTCAGTCAAGTTCTTCACCTGAAGAGAAATAATGACAGTTGCCACAAAAATGGGTTAGCCAGTCACAGCGCCGGAGCTATGATACCTAGAAGTCACTCTGGGAGAGATGGTGGCGACGGAGGAGACGAACGAGGACGGCTGACGGGGCTTCGATCTCAGGTAAGTACTTCATAATGAGCTAGTATGCTATGCCTTTACCTTGCAGGGTGTATTTTTTTTGTTTGTTTACAGAAGCTTTACTTCCTCTTTAAAATTCATACAGTACCACGCCCTCATCAAAGATAAGGATCTGGTTTTTTTTTTTGGGGTGTCAGGAGTGTGTTCCACGACAGCTGCTGATCTCATTCCAGCATCCTAGTTTTGGCTGTGATGCATTCTCCCTGTCTGCCTGTCCACCTGCAAGGTGATTGATGTAGCCAGTCTCTGGATGTAGACCAAACCTGATTTAAGCCAGCTAAGCCTGCAGTCTCATGCTTGTGATAGCATTTGTAACTCCAAGAGCCCTGTTTGTCTGCTAGTTTGGATTCCGTTGTTTTTTGTTTGTTTTTTAACAAGAGATTCCTTTGTTGATGACGTCGGTTTAGATACCAAAAACACTCAGAACCCGGGCTATCACTGACCACTCTGACAACCGCAGGTACCTGTTTTCTGTGCTCAGTTGTTGCCTGCCCAGGCGTGATAGTCATTAACTATAGACTATGGGCCAGATTCAGGTAGAGTTAGGCTGGAGTATCAGTGATACTCCAGCCTAACTGTCACTTTAAGCCGGCGTTTCTGTTTTCTGTAACCAGAAAACAAGAAACGCCGGGTTGGAGTTCCGATGCGAGTGGCGCAATTAAATTTCGCCATCGCATCGCAACTTTAATTTAAAAATGGCGCCGGGGGCGTTCCCGCTGATTAACGCCGAAAAAATATGTTAATCAGCGGGAATCGGCAATTCACAATCGTATTCGGGCGCTACGCAGTGACTTTCCGACGTTTCCGTAAGCGATACGCGGCGTAAAGATAAAGCAGCCCCCTAGTGGAGTATCCTATGTTAAGTATAGCCGTCGTCATCGCGTCGAAAAAAAAATTTGCGTCGCTTGCGTAAAACGTCCATGAATGGGGATTTGACTTCACTGACAGAATTTGGAGCATGCGCACTGGGATGCATTGACAGTCGACACATGCGCAGTACGTTCGCCGCGGGATCGCGCTTAGTGTAAATAATACACGCCCCGTACCCGCCCAATTTGAATTCCGCCGGCTCATTTTCGATACGCTGCCGCAACTTTAGGAGCAAGTGCTTCATGAATAACAGCACTTGCTCCTAAAATTTCGCCAGAGTAACGTAAATGAGAAACGTTACTCCAGAGCAAAGATGCTCCCATCTACCTGAATCTGGCCCTATATGTGTATAAGACCCAAGGGCAACCGAGTACCTATGGCCTGCTTGCCTTAAAGTGGTTGTAAAGGTAAATCCGACGGTACCGCCCCCCCCCGAACCCCCGTTTTACTTATCCCACCCCTCGAAAGTCCCACGCGCATCCCCGTGATCCTCTTCGGTTCCCAGCCTGGCCGTTGATTGGCTAGGCTGGATAAATTGATAGCAGCACAGCCATTGGCTGGCGCTGCTGTGAATCACAGCGGATGACGCGGTGCGCCGGGGGGCGGGGCTGAGTGATATAGTCGGCGGCTATGCCCGCCGCTGTATCACGGGAGCGCGCCCGCAAAAGCTTTCCACCATGCGAGCTCACATCAGGGTGAAAAGCTCTTGCGAGGAGGAGCCGAGACAACCGCCGAGGGACTCCAGAAGACCAGGTTCAGGAACACTCTGTGCAAAACGAGCTGCACAGTGGGAGGTACAGTAAGTATGACATAGTTGTTATTTTACAAAAAAAAAAAAATGTTACTTTAGTGTTCCTTTAAGTGAAGAGGGTCTGCTATAGGTGAAGAACACAAAAGCTAGCTATAGTGCCTGACCACCTGTGGTAGGGGTAAGCGTGACATGGGGAAACCCCACACTGTTATTTTTTAATCGGGTCCCCCATAATATCGACATCAAACCCTCATCTCGGATAAGGTTCTGATATGGATGAAGGGAATTCCCAGTCGTGTTATTTACTGCTTTGGCGTATTTTGGCGAACATCCCCGCAAACCGATCCCAGGTATCTTTGCCTTACCACTAGTCAGCAGTAAACAGAACACTTGATAATATTTGCAGCAGTTTGCACCTTGTTTTCCGTGGCATGTTTTTCTTTCTCTACTTTGGCCAAAGTCAACTCCAGATCATCAATGTCCTTCTTCAGCTCACTGCTCTCATCTTCCAGCTTCCTTCTTCTGGCTGTCAGATCGGCGCTCATCTCTTCTTCATCTTCCAGCCTGTCCATAAGCTCTTTCACTTTGGCTTCCATCTGAATTTTACTCTTAATAAGTTCATCGCATCTTTCTTCAGCATCTGATAAATTCTGATTTTCCTATTTTAAAGAAAAAAGAAGCTGTAATTTGACATTTAATATGGACTATGAGATGGAGAGACCACAAAAAAAGCATTTATAATTGTCTTCCCACATTATATTACCTGCTTTTTTACCCCTCAGGCCGCGTACACACGAGGAGACATGTCCAATGAGACATGTCCGACGCACCGTTTTTATCGGACATGTCTCCAGGGATATTTTCGTCTGATGTGTGTACACGCATTACGCTAAAATACGACTAGTGTAAAGTCTATTACGCCATCGTATCTTAGTTGCATATTTACGCTGGACGCTAGGGGCGCTTCCGTTGTTGTTCCACGTAAAATATGCAAATGAGCTAGATACGCCGATCCACGACCGTACGTACGCCCGGCGCAGTGTTTTTACGACGTTTGCATAAGCGTAGGTCCGGCGTAAAGTTACCCCTGCTGTATAGAGGCGTACGTAATGTTAAGTATGGACGTCGGGCCAGCGTCAAATTTTACGTCGTTCACATCGTTTGCGTAAACCGTTCGCGAATAGGGATTTGCGTAAGTTACCTTCACGTCGTTTTCATTGACGTTTTGCGACGTGATTTGGAGCATGCGCCTGCCGTGGACCTATCCCAGTGCGCATGCTACAAATCACGTCGCAAAACGTCAATGAAAACGACGTGAACGTAACTTACGCGAATCCCTATTCGCGAACGGTTTACGCAAACAGTTTTAAAAAAACGTCATTTACGTTGGGTCACGATTGATTTAAAAAAAAAAACGCCCACCTCTTCCACATTTGAATTGCGCGGGCTTACGCCGGCCCATTTACGCTACGCCGCCGTAGCTTAGGACGCAAGTCCTTTGTGGATACGGAACTTGCCTTCCTAGCGTACGGCAGCGTAGCGTAAACAAGATGCGCTACGCCGGCAGAAAGATAGGATGGGCTTTGTGGATCTGGCCCACAGTATATATCACAGCAAAAAGTTTATACAGTAAAACCTTGGATTGCGAGCATTATTCGTTCCAGAAGCATGCTTGTAATCCAAAGCACTTGTATATCAAAGCAAATTTTCCCATAAGAAATAATGGAAATTCAAATGATTCGTTCCACAAACATTTATTCATAAGTCCTTCCGTTTTTTAGTCAATATAAAAAGATTATAGCAATGTGATTGTGTTGTTGTGTTGTGTAAGCATAAAATGTCCATCCACAAATGGAAGTCTCCACAAGGGGATTAGAAGCAAAATCCAGCAGGAGCTCCAGAGTATAAAAGAAGAGAGGCGCCTCCAAGTGTAGCAATATGGTTACATTTAATGAAGCCACAACATTTAGCAACTCTTATGGTTCATTTAGCAACTACTGCAGGGTAGTCTTCCCCGTTACGATTGCAGACTGACAATAAGAGGCACCATTCTCCTCACCGCTGGCTCTCACTGCTGTCAGTCTGCAATCGTGACCGAGAAGACTACCCTGCAGTAGAGCGATCTGAAAGCGAGGCTTGAACCGCTCGTGGAAGAGGCGACATCAATGGTGGTGCAGTGGATGGTCTATGTGGACAGATTTACCCCGGATCCCTGCATACTTAGATGTGACTTAGGTGTTTTAACCACTTAGGGACCCCTTCACGCTGATATACATCGGCAGAAGGGCACGGCTGGGCACAAGTATGTACCTGTACGTCCTCTTTAAGAGCCAAGCCGCGGGGTCGCGAGCACGCCGGCGGCAGCGCGTTCGCAACTCGGTCCGAAGCTCCGTGACCGCGCCCGTGGTACCCATGGATCCGATCGCAGCCGGTGTGCCGAGATCAGTCACAGGAGCTGAAGAACGTGGAGAGGTGAGTGTAAAGTGAGTGTGGCAGTGTCAGTGATCGTCTGTTCCCTGATATAGGCAAAGACGATCACTGAGATCACACGTCCAGCCCTGCGCCCCTACAGTTAGAAACACACATAAGGTCACAATTAACCCCTACAGCGCCCCCTAGTTGTTAACTCCTTCCCTGCCATTGTCATTTTCACAGTAAGCAGTGCATTTTTGTAGCACTTTTCGCTTTGAAAATGACAATGGTCCCAAAAATGTGTCAAAAGTGTCCGATGTGTCCGCCATAATGTCGCAGTCATGAAAAAAAATCGCTGATCGCCGCCATTAGTAGTAAAAAAAAAATATTAATAAAAATGCCACAAAACTATCCCCTATTGTAAACGCTATAAAATTTTGCACAAATGCTTATTGCGATTTTTTTACCAAAAATAGGTAGAAGAATACGTATCGGCCTAAACTGAGGGTAAAGTAAAGTATAATAAAGGTATTTATTATAGCAAACAGTAAAAAATATTGCATTTTTTTCCATTTTTACCTATTGTTGTTTATAGCGCAAAAAATAAAAACGGAAGAGGTGATCAAATAACACCAAAAGAAAGCTCTGTTTGTGTGAAAATAAGGACGCCAATTTTGTTTGGGAGCCACGTCGCACGACCGCACAATTGTCAGTTAAATCGACGCAGTGCCAAATCGCAAAAAGGGGCCAGGTCCTTAACCTGCATAATAGTCCGGGTCTTAAGTGGTTAATCATCAACCATGTGAGTTTCTAAATGTTGTACCTTCATTAATCACTTTACCACCGGGCTTGTTTTTCAGATTCGGTGTTTACGAGACTAAAAAATTTTTTTTTGCTAGAAAATTACTTAAAACCCCCAAACATTATATATTTTTTTTATAACACCCTAGAGAATAAAATGGCAGTCATTGCAATACTTTTTGTCACACCGTATTTGCGCAGCGGTCTTACAAGCGCACTTTTTTTGGAAAAAAATCACTTTTTTGAATAAAAAAATAAGACAACAATAAATTTTGCCCAATTTGTTTATATATTGTGAAAGATAATGTTACACCGAGTAAAATGATACCCAACATGTAACGCTTAAAAATTGCGCCCGCTCGTGGCATGGCGTCAAACTTTTACCCTTAAAAATCTCGATAGGCGACTTTTAAAAAATTCTACAGGTTGCATTTTTTGAGTTAAAGAGAAGGTCTAGGGCTAGAATTATTGCTCTCGCTCCAACGATCGCGGCGATACCTCACTTGTGTGGTTTGAACACTGTTTTCATATGCGGGCGCTACTCGCGTATGCGTTCGCTTCTGCGTGCAAGCTCGTCGGGACGGGATGCTTTACAAATTATTTTTTTTGTTTTCTAATTTATTTTTATTTAGTTTAGATTTTTTTACACTGAAATTAAAAAAATAAATAATTGATCACTTTTATTTCTATTACAAGGAATGTAAACATCCCTTGTAATAGAAAAAAAGCATGACAGGTCCTCTTAAATATGAGATCTGGGGTCAAAAAGACGTCACATCTCATATTTAGACTTAATTGCAAAAAAAGAAAAAAAAAATTGAAACTGTCATTTTTTCAAATGACAAAAAAAAAATGTTTCTTTAGGACGCTGGGCGGGACTGACGTTTTGACGTCACTTCCGCCCAGCAGAGCTATGGGGACGGGTGGGGGCGATGTTGCCCTCACTCACATGCCCACACAGCCAGCAAGAGGACGCGATCGGAGCCGTCGGTAGCGGCGGAGGGCACGGGAGAGCGGCGGGAGGGGGGCCCTCTCCCGCCACCGATAACGGCGATCTCGCGGCGAATACGCCGCAGAGACCGCCGTTATCATTGACAGAACCGCCCACTGAAGAGATGCTGCTGCCGTTACCGAGATATCCATCTTTAAGGCTCCATTCAGACCTAGACGTTTTGTCGCCTGAAGCCCGACGCTGAAGCAGCCCTAGATACGCTGGAGGGGCGAATTAACATTGTCGGCTATCCACGCCGAACGCCCAAACGCCCGTACGCCTGAAGCTCAAACAAGTCCCGGACCCTTTTTTTCAGGCGTATCGGGCGTACGGGCATAGCCGGCAATGTTATTTCACCTCTTCTGCAAAAAATCAATAGGCGTTTTGTCGCGGCAAATCGCGGGGACAAAACGCCTATTGATTTGTCGCCGCAATACGCCGCTACAGCGTACGCCTAGGTCTAAATGGAGCCTAAAAACATGGAAATCAAGGATGCAAAAACTCAAAATAAATAGTAGATTGCAAAAGATAGTAGGACAAAGCCCCAAAAAATCTTCAAATATATTAATAGGTCAAGTGGTTAAATGTAATCACATTGCTACAATTAGAGGCACCTCTCTTCTCTTTTATACTCAGGTGTGACATGACGCTACTTGTACATCAAGACATCGCTTGTGTATCAAGTCAAAATGCAAAACGCTCTCAAACCAAGTTACTCTCAGGCCCCGTACAAACGGCAGAGAACCTCGACGGGCGGAACACATCGTTCTGCCCGTCGAGGTTCTCTGCCGGCCGTCAGAATCGGCGACCCGCCCGTCGGGAAAGGCAACCAGCCATTCAACCCGACGGGCCGTCGAGCAAATAGAGAACCTGCTCTCTATTTGCTCGACGGGTTTCCGGACGGGCGGGGCTAGCCGAGAGCGTACACACGGCCGAGGTTCTCGGCAGAATGCGGCTCCCAGCGAGGCTCTCGCTGGTTTCTGCCGAGAATCTCGGCCGTGTGTACGGGTCTTTAACCTCTTCAGGTCCGCGCTATTGACAGAATACGTCAACAGCGCGGACCTGAGGTGCCGGGGTCACGTCTTTGGACGTGATTTACTTGTAATTCCCCGCGCGCGCCACAGGGTGGCGCGCGGCGGGGGAAAAACAGTCCCGACGCATCACCGAGGATCCGATGCGTGTACCCGGCGGCCGCGATGTCCGTCAGGTACATGCGATCATCGGTGAGAGAGCAGGGACGTGGAGCTCTGAGGCCTCGTACACACGATCGGACATATCCGATGAAAACGGTCCGCGGACCATTTCCATCGGATATGTCCGATCAGGAGTTTGATCCGATGGCGTGTACACACCATCGGATCAAATTCCCCGCCGGCGGACGGCGCGGTGACGTGTCGGTGACACGGCGGTGACGTTGACGCCGCCACGTCACCGCCACGTCACCGCACCAGGAAGTAAAACACTTCCGCGCATGTGCCGAATCCATTCGGCGGCGGCGCGGCGGCGGTGCGGGATGACATGTCTGCTGGTAAGTGTACTAACCAGCAGACATGTCGGGCGGACAGATTCCCACCGGATAGATTTCAAAACATGCTTTGAAATCTGTCGGGTGGACAAATCTGTCCGCTAGCCCATACACACGAGCGGAGATGTCTGCTGAAACGGTCCATCGGACCGTTTTCAGCGGACATATCCCCTCGTGTGTACGAGGCCTCAGTGTAAACACAGAGCTTCACGTCCTGTCAGTGAAAGGCGACTGATGCTGTTTCTCTTGTACATAGGGAGACAGCATCGGTCACCTCCCCCAGTCACCCCCCTCCCCCCACACAGTTAGAACACACCCAGGCAATACATTTAACCCCTTCCTCACCCCCTAGTGTTAACCCCTTCAATGCCAGTCACATTTATACAGTAATTAGTGCATTTCTATAGCACTGGTCACCGTATAAATGTGAATGGCGCCAAAAATGTGTCAAAAGTGTCCGATGTGTCCGTCGCAATATCGCAGTCCCAATAAAAATCGCAGATCGCCGCCATTACTAGTAAAAAAAAAATATAAAAAAAAAAATCATAATTATGTCCCCTATTTTGTAGGTGCTATAACTTTTGCGCAAAGCAGTCACTTATTGTGATTTTTTTTTTTTTTACAAAAATACGTAGAAGAATACGTATCGAACTGAGAAAAAAAAATATAAAAAAAAATAAAAAAATTGGATATTTATTATAGCAACAAGTAAAAAATATATATATATTTTTAAATTGTCGCTCTTTTTTTCATTATAACGCAAAAAATAAAAACCGCACGGGCGATCAAATACCACCAAAAGAAAGCTCTATTTGTGGGGAAAAAAAAGGACGCCAATTTTGTTTGGGTGCCACGTCGCACGACCGCGCAATTGTCAGTTAAAGCGACGCAGTGCCGGAAGCTGAAATTTCGCCTGGGCACGAAGGGGGTTTATGTGCCCAGTAAGCAAGTGGTTAAACCAAGGTTTTACTGCAGTCTAGTTTTTCTTATTGCAGATCACTTTCTCTCTTAATTTTATTGTTTTTACTGTTTATTTGGGAAGGAGTGAGGTGTTGCGAGTCCTGGAACATAACAGAAAAATTGTACAGCCATCGAAATAACGGATTTCTGACTCTCCACGTCTTAAATGCATCTTATCTTTCATTATGAAGCTCAGAATACGATCGGTAGGGTGTGAAATATCGGTCTAGTTGCAAACGATCATCTCCTTAGTCTTTAGCATTGGCTAAAGTGACAGCCAGCAGAGCAGAATTCATAAATAAACTGAAACATATCTGCAGCATCACACTTCATTAAGTTCGTCATTAATATTAATATCAAGTAGATCAAATAATCAGGCTGTGCGGTCGTCATCCTCACTATGTCTACTTAGCAGTAGAGAAGACAGACTGACCAGTAGCAGCAACACTAATGCAGGCCACACATGGGTCAAATTTCAAAAGAATTTTCTTTTGAAAATCCCCAAATGTGTGCGTTTTGTGATCCGATGGCGCCACCATTGATTTCGAAATTCGACCAACCAAGCCTTCAGCTGCACCTCATGTTGCAACAGAAGTGTTTTTTTGTGTCTGAGAAAGTGAGAATATTCTTTTCTTTCCAGGAATTTTTTTTTTCTTGCACATGCCCATTTCTTTTCGATTACATTTCTCGCACGTGTAGCGCCCTGCTCCCACAGATGGGGGCGCTATTTCAAATTTAGTTAGGCCCAGACCTGTTGAATTATATACAAATTTTTCCTCTGTTCTGGCTATGGTACTGCCTGGTAGTATTTTCCCCTGTTGCCTGTGGGTGGCGTTACCACTTCGGGCCCTTGTTGGAACGCAGGTGTACCATGGTGTATCGGGTGTCCCTCCTCGGCAACAGTACAGTGGGAGTGGTGACCCCGCTGTGCATGCTGGGAGGGGATATTAAACCACTTAAGACCCGGACCATTATGCAGGTTAAGGACCTTGCCCCTTTTTGCGATTCGGCACTGTGTCACTTTAACTGACAATTGCGCGCTCGTGCGACGTGGCTCCCAAACAAAATTGGCGTCCTTTTTTTCCCACAAATAGAGCTTTCTTTTGGTAGTATTTGATCACCTATTTTTATTTATTTTTTTGCGCTATAAACAAAAATAGAGTGACAATTTTGAAAAAATAAATATATTTTTACCTTTTGGTATAATAAATATCCCCAAAAAAGATAGAAAAAAAATGTTTTCCCTCAGTTTAGGCCGATATGTATTCTTCTACCTATTTTTGGTAAAAAAAATCGCAATAAGCGGTTATTGATTGGTTTCCACCAAAATTTATAGCGTTTACTAAATAGGGGGTAGATTAAAGCCATTTTAATTAATATTTTTTTTTTTTACTACTAATGGCGGCGATCAGCGTTTTTTTTTTTTTTCGATTATGGCGGACACATCGGACAATTTTGACAAATTTTTAGGACCATTGTCATTTTCACAGCGAAAAGTGTTATAAAAATGCACTGATTACTGTGAAAATGAATATTGCAGTTTAGGAGTTAACCACTGAAGGGGTTAAGTGTGAAGTCATATGTGTTTCTAACTGTAGGGGGGCGGGGCTGGATATGTGACATCAGTGATCATCTTTCCCTATATCAGGGAACAGACGATCACTAGTGTTGCTCACGAATATTCGCATTGCGAATATTCGCTACGAATATTGCATATTCGAGTATTCGCGAATAACTCGAATATTGCGGCGAATATTCGCTATGGCGAATATTCGTATTTTTTCTAATTTATTTTTAAAACAGATCACATCCTAGTGATCTCCATCGACGTCTAAAAGCATTGCTGGTATGATTAGAGACCCTGGGCCGAGTAGCTGATGCGACTCTTTTATGTTGCCGAAAATTCGCATTGCAAATTTTCGGCAACATAAAAGAATCGCATCAGCTACTCGGCCCTTCTTTTGCATCAGAGCCAAACAGAATAACTCGAATATTCGGCAAAAGGAATATTGCGCGATATTCCTTTTGCCGAATATTCATGTTATTCTGATTGGCTCTGATGCAAAAGAAGGGCGGAGAAGATAATCGCGCAATAGGAATATTGCGCGATTATCTTCTCCGCCCTTCTTTTGCCCCCTTATTCTCCTTTCTTTTAAGTAGAGTTAGTGTAGAGTTAGTGTTTAGTGCATATTAGTTTAGTAATACAGGAAATGATCTCCGTTTATGAGAATTTCGCAATCATTTTCGCATTCGCATCACTCCGGCTGCTAGGCCATGTGAGAGGGGTCTATCCGGGTGAGCAATACCCATTCAGGATTGAGTGGCGAATATTGAAGCTTTGAATACTGTTGTGCATTCTGTACCGCGTACCTGAACCTTCCCTTTCTCTCTATACCCTCTACTTTCCTCGCAAGTTTTACGCACTGAAAATAAAGCCTACAGTTGAAGGTTTTACATCTTGGACATTCCAATTACTACAGGCTTCCTCCCCTGGACAATGAACTTAGAGGTAACGTGCATTTCCCAAAATCTAAACCAGCAGCTTCTTTCGGGGGTAGTGCTACACACCATTCTCCCATCATTGATTATAAAATCGTTTGTTTTTCAAAAAAATTGCCAACATGTCCGATTATTAAAATTCAATGGCCGCACGAAAACCGGCTGTTGCTGAAGCCCACTAATGGTGCAAAATACGAACGAAAATTCTGAGATCCGATTTTCGAAAGAAAATTCTTTTGAAATTTGACGCGTGTATGGCCTAAGCCAACATTTATGGCCTGCCTAAGCCAACATTTATGGCCTGCCTAAGCCAACATTTATGGCCTGCCTAAGCCAACATTTATGGCCTGCCTAAGCCAACACTTATGGCCTGCCTAAGCCAACACTTATGGCCTGCCTAAGCCAACATTTATGGCCTGCCTAAGCCAACATTTATGGCCTGCCTAAGCCAACATTTATGGCCTGCCTAAGCCAACATTTATGGCCTGCCTAAGCCAACATTTATGGCCTGCCTAAGCCAACATTTATGGCCTGCCTAAGCCAACACTTATGGCCTGCCTAAGCCAACACTTATGGCCTGCCTAAGCCAACATTTATGGCCTGCCTAAGCCAACATTTATGGCCTGCCTAAGCCAACATTTATGGCCTGCCTAAGCCAACATTTATGGCCTGCCTAAGCCAACATGATTGTTTTGTTGATGCAAAATACGAAGGAAAATTCTGAGATACGATTTTTGAAAGAAAATTCTTTTGAAATTTGACCTGTGTATGGCCTAAGCCAACATTTATGGCCTGCCTAAGCCAACATTAATGGCCTGCCTAGGCCAACATTTGCGGCCTGCCTAAGCCAACATTTATGGCCTGCCTAAGCCATAATTAATGGACTGCCTAAGCCAACATTTGCTGGCCGGCCTAAGCCAACATTTATGGCCTGCCTAAGCCAACATTTATGGCCTGCCTAAGCCAACATTAATGGCCTGCCTAGGCCAACATTTGCGGCCTGCCTAAGCCAACATTTATGGCCTGCCTAAGCCATAATTAATGGACTGCCTAAGCCAACATTTGCTGGCCGGCCTAAGCCAACATTTATGGCCTGCCTAAGCCAACATTAATGGCCTGCCTAGGCCAACATTTATGGCCTGCCTAAACCAACATTAATGGCCTGCCTAAGCCAACATTTATGGCCTGCCTAAACCAACAATTATGGCCTGCCTAAGCCAACATTTATGGCCTGCCTAAGCCAACATGATTATTTTAATTATCCCTTATTATATAATGAAGAGAACACAGAAATGTCAAATAAAGCATCAGCTAGAGGTGAGATGTCCACCTACCGAATGGACTTGAAGTAGAAGGTCGTTCTTTTCCTGGGTCAAGCCCACCAATTTCTCCTCCACCTCCTTCCTTCGGGTCTCGGACTTTGCCAGTTCCTCCTTGGTTTTCTCAAGCTCCTCTTTCAGGTTCTGCATCTCCTTTTCAGTCTCGGCACTCTTTAGAAGAGGTTTGATCTTAAAGAACAGCTTCATCCAAGGCCAATGCTTGACATTCATGAAAGAACGGACATTGTATTGAATGGTCGTGATGGAATCTCTGTTGTAACGTACAAATTACAAATAAGATCAGTAATGACTTTATCACTTAATATTGATACTTCTTTGCTTTCTCTCTAAAATGATAAAGTTACATCCACCATTCATATAACACCCTGCATATCTGAACCCACCTTTTCTTCTCCTCTTCTTTAACTCTTCTCTTTTTTCCTCACTTTCTCCATTTAAGTTTTTATTTTTTTTTGTAAACTAATCCCAATATATTTCTTTTACAAAAAAGATTTAATAATATCCATAGCAACTACACAGATTAACAGTGTAAAGGATACAATCGGGTAGATTCACATACATCGACCCATCTTAATGCGGGCATAGTGTATCTTCTTTACGCTACGCCGGCGCAACATTGAGAGACAAGCATGGATTTCACAAAGCAAATGCTCCCAACGTTGCGCCGGCGTAGCGTGCATTCGTCGGTGTAAGCCGACGTAAGTCAAAGTAGGTGGAAGTGGGCTGGAAGTGGGTGTGTTACATTTAAATGAAGTGTGACCCCATGCAAATTATGGGCTGAGCTTCAAACAAGTACTAAAAACGAACGGCGCATGCGTCGTATCTTGGACGCATTCCAGTGCGCATGCTCACAATCACGTCGAAATTACTGCCTTCGACGTGAACATAACCTACGCCCAGCCCAATTCACGTATTACGTAAACGGCGTACACGACTAAAAATTTGACAGCGTCCATTCCCTGGTCCATACCTTTGCATGGGTTGCGCCCCCTATATGAGGAATAACTTTACACCGGACGTAACCCATACGCAAATCGCCTAAAACATGCGCCGGGCGCAAGTACATTGGTGAATTGGTGTATCTTACTCATTTGCATATTTTAAATAAGAATGCCAGCGTCCAGCGTAACTATGCGCCCACGATACGCCAGCGTAGGCAAGTTACGTCGGGCGGTTGAAGCCTTATTTTTCGACGTATCTAGCGCGGGGAATCGGCGCATAGATACGACGACGCACATTTGTACTTACGACGTCGTATCTCGAGATACGTCGGCGTAAGTGCTACGTGAATCCGGGCCATTGTGAATAAACATAACAGAGAAACAAAAAAAAAAAAGGAGGTATTTTATGAAAGAAATATGAATGCTAAAAATGAAGAAAGCAATAAATGAGGACACAGTAAAAAAGCAAATGAAAGTTAGGTACAATTACATTTTTGCAGGACCCAGAAATGCCACTGGGCATTGTCCATAGTTCAACAGATGTCTATTGAGTCTTATCTGGAGGGGGGCCCAACTATAAACAGTGCTAAGCAACTACCCATGTACTCAACTCTTTTTGGCCTATGTCCAGTGTCGGTGCGTCCATAGAGGGCGCCAGAGCGCTGCCCCCTCTCGCTCCCGCACCGCCACTGAATACAATACACAGATTCATGCATTGAATGAATCTGTGTATTGTTGCTGCCGCCCACTATTCAGATGGCCGGCCCCCTGGCGTCTCTGGTAGGCTTTCTGATTACAGCCTTCAGGCTGTAATCGTCTTCCAAATAGTTATCCAGGGGATGCACGGGGTGTGCGTTCCTTGGATAAGACTGAAAGGCGTCTCAGCCAATCAGGTTCACCAGTTCTGGTTACCGGTAACCCGATTGGCTGAAGCGTCATCGAGGGCAGGAGAATATATCGAGGGACCATGGAAGGAGGATGGCTGACCCCAGAAAGGTAAGTGCCGGGCGGAGGGGGGGCAAGGGGGCGGAATTTTACAGGGCACAGTGGCGACAATTAAAGGGCACAGTGGCGCGACAATTAAAGGGCAAAGTGGCAACAAAAAAAGGGCAAAGTCCCCTAGTAACTTCAATGCAAAATCTCGTTCCATAGACTTCAATGCAAAAACGCCCACTAGTGACTTCAATGCAACGTTGTGTCCCATTGACTTCAATGCAAAGTCGTGCCTCAAAGACTTCAATGCAAAGGCGAAGCCCATAGACTTCAATGCAAAGTCTCCTTCCATAGACTTCAATGCAAAGTTGCTACCCATAGACTTCAATGCAAAAACACCCCTAGTGACTTCAATGCAAAATGGCATCCCATAGACTTTAATGCAAATATGCCCCCTTGTGACTTCAATGCAAAAATGCCCCCTAGTGACTTCAATGCAAAATCGGGTCCCATAAACTTCAATACACAAACACCCCCTAGAGACTTCAAAACAAAAACACCAGCCACAGTAATTAAAATAAGCTTGATGTCGGAGGTGATAGTACATAAGTATATAGATGACAATATATATATATATATATATATATATATATATATATATGTATATATAGATGATGACTACCTTCTCTCCACCATCTTCTTAAACTCCTCCCTCATTAGGTGACCCCTGCATAGTGCCTGTGTGCGGGTGATGAGCTGGGACAGGCGTTCGTCCCGCATCTCCTCCAGAACACCCAGCAGGCCGGCTTTGAAGAAGACCTGGAAGACAGACAACAGAAGGAATTAATTTTGCATTAAGACGTATACTGGCCCCCTCCCCCATTCAGATTAATAAGAACGTTGCAGAAGAAGATCCACCAACCTTTGTATGTCCGAACTTGTACTGCGTGTGATCGATATCGATGGAGCCCAGGAGCTTCTCGCAGGCCTTTTTACTGTCTATAAAGTGCCCCTCTGGGATGGCGCTGGCGTTCAGGACCTTATATCTGTCAGGAGAATTTTTAATATAAAATTAATAACTGTATACAGTAGGAAATATTTTTTTTTGTAAATCTGTTCCAAGGTTTCTCACCTAGAGATCCTGACAGTAATAGCACTTCCTGTCTCTGGCTGATAACGCTAAGCCACTAGGCTAGGGTGACCACATTTCCAAACTACCATTCAGGGACACCCTCCCTTCTTCCCAAAAATCAGCTCGTGCTGGGATTTATGATTTCCCCAATCACAAGCTGGGGGCGGGGATTGTGCTCCTCCAGGCATTCCCGGCCAGGGCAAGTACTGTCAGTGAGTAAAGCGGTGATGTGGCGGCCTTTTTTGGGGACATCAGATTGGCCTGGGGCGGGGGGGGGGGAGGGGCTGTGTCAGTTTTATTCTGGGACACTGTATTGTAGGATATGTTCCCTTCAGATCGAATGTTCTTAGGGTAGTTTCATTAACCCTAAGAGCATTCAATTCTACGAAAAAATACCCTATGTACATTTGATCTTAGGAAAAACTGCCCTAAGAACATTTGGTCCTGATAGTGTATTTTATTTTCTGATGATTGTTCTTGGGGTAATTTCTATTAGGATCAAATGTTCTTAGGGTAGTTTTTCCTAAGGTCAAATGTCCATAGGGTATTTTCTCATAGAATTGAATGCTACTAAGGTACTTGAATTTGGGATTGAATGTCCATAGGGTATTTTTCCTTAGGATCGAATGTTCTTAGGGTAGTTTCATTTGGGATCAAATGTTTATAGGGTATTTTCTCTTCTGAATAAATGTTCTTAGGGTATTTTCTTTTCTAATTTTTCTTCTTCTTGGGGTGTTTTCTAAGAACATTTATTCAGAAGACAAAAATACCTTATGAACATTTGATCCAAAGGGAAATGACCCTAAGAATATTTAATCAAGAAGAGAAAAAAATCCAAATCATTTGATCCTCAGAAAAAAATACCCTAAGAACATTTGATCTAAAGAGAAAATACCTAAAGAACATTTATTCAGAAGAGAAGATACCCAATGAACATTTGATCCAAAGGGAAATGACCAGGGCCGATCCTAGGGTCACAGGCGCCTGGGTGCAGAAACATTTCCGGCGCCCCCACATGGGCGTGGTCATCTTACTAACTCCTCCCCTTTACATCTAATTTTACATCACATCTGTAGATGAACTAGGCGCAGGAATGGGCAGGGGCTGTGTATCCTATGCAATCTATCATGCCATAAAACATCTAGAGCAGGGGCTGCCCAGAGCATGTGAAAAGGGATGCTGGGGTTGCCATCCCCCAGCACACTGAACACTGTGACTCACCTCGATTCTCTCTCTGTGCAGCCTGAGATAGAGATGGGAGGGGGAGGCATTCCAATTGGAGTTGATCCAAGACTCCCAGTGTTAGGAATTCATTCCTGCATATCAGCATTCAGCAGCCACTGAAAACTAGACCTCTCATGTCAGAAAAAGGAGCGGCCCCTCCCCCGAGCACTGCCAGGCTGGACGGGTTGCCCTATGCTCACACATCAGTTCTGGACGGACACATACCTAAGCTCAGAACACTGGTTCTGGATGGACACAAACAAGGAGAGAAGGATGGAGGGGAGAACTCTGGCACTTCGGCGTCCCCACCTCTGCAGGCGCCTGGGTGCTATGCACCCTGTGCACCCTGCCTAGGATCGGCCCTGGAAATGACCCTAAGTATATTTAATCAAAAGAGAAACATTTGATCCTCAGGAAAAATACCCTAAGAACATTTGCTCTTAAGAGAAAATACCTGAAGAACATTTAATCAGAAGAGAAAATGCCCTCTAAACATTTGATCCTAAATGAAACTACCCTATGAGCATTCGATACTAAGGGAAAATACCTTATGGACATTCGATCCCAAATTAAATTACCGAAAGAGCATTAAATTCTGCAAACAAATACCCTCTGGACATTTGATCTTAAGAAAAACTACACTTAGAACATTTAATCCTAATAGGGTAATTTGTTTTCTGATTATTGTTCTTGGGGTATTTTCTATTAGGATCAAATGTTCTTGGGATAGTTTTTCCTAAGATCAAATGTCCATTGGGTATTTTCTCATAGCATTGAATGCTCTTAGGGTAATTTAATTTGGGATTGAATGTCCATAGGATATTTTCCCTTAGGATCGAATGTTTCTAGGGTTGTTTCATTTGGGATCAAATGTTCATAGGGTATTTTCTCTTCTGAATAAATGTTCTTAGGGTATTTTATTTTCTGATTATTGTTCTTGGGATATTTTCTAAGAACATTTATTCAGAAGAGAAGATACCCTATGAACATTTGATCCTAAGGGAAATGACCCTAAGAATATTTAATCAAAGAAATCTAAATCAGTTGAAATACCCTAAGAACATTTGATCTTAAGAGAAAATACCTTAAGAACATTTAATCAGAAGAGAAAATGTCCTATAAACATTTGATCCTAAATGAAACTACCCTAAGAGCAATCAATCCTAAGGGAAAATACCCTATGGACATTCGATCCTAAATTAAATTACCCTGAGAGCAATCAATTCTACAAAAAAATACCCTATGGACATTTGATCTTAGGAAAAACTTTCCTGAGAAAATTTGATCCTAATAGGGTATTTTATTTTCTGATTATTGTTCTTGGGGTAATTTCAATTGGGGTCAAATATTCTTAGGGTAGTTTTTCCTAAGATCAAATGTCCATAGGGTATTTTTTCATAGAACTGAATGCTCTTAGGGTAATTGAATTTGGGATTGAATGTCCATAGGATATTTTCCCTTAGGATCTAATGTTCTTAGGGTATTTTTTTCTTAGGCCGCGTACACACGATCAAACTTGTCTGCTGAAACTGGTCCGCAGACCAGTTTCAGCGGACATATCTGACCGTGTGTACGGGCGAGCAGACAGGTTTTTCCAGCAGACAAGTTTTAAAGCATGCTTTAAAACTTGTCTGCTGGAAACCCGTCCGTCCGACATGTCCGCTGGTTAGTACGCCTAACCAGCGGACAAAAATCTCCCGCATGCGTCGAATGGATTCGACGCATGCGTGGAAGTATTTGACTTCCTGGAGTGGTGACGTGGCGGCGTCAAGGTCACCGCCATGTCACCGCGTCCTCAGCCCGAGGGGATTTTCGTCCGATGGTGTGTACACGCCATCGGACCAAAGTCCGATGAGACATGTCCGCTGCAAACGGTCCGTCGGACATGTTTGAGCGGACATGTCTCATCGTCTGTATGCGGCCTTTTCTCTTAAGATCAAATGTTTATAGAGTATTTTCTCTTATGAATAAATGTTCTTAGGGTATTTTCTTTTCTAATTATTGTTTTTGGGGTATTTTCTAAGAACATTTATTCAGAAGAGAAGATACCCAATGAACATTTGACCCTAAGGGAAATTACCCTAAGAATATTCAATCAAAACGATACCAGACTTCACATGGAAGAAGGACTAAATAAAATTGCATCCCTCTGACTTTTTAATTTTACCGTTGTTTGAAGTCCCCATAAAGGATTCGGCTGGGAAATCCCTTTCTGCAGATTCGGATTCCCTCCAAGACGCCATTACAGCGCAGCTGATGGATGACGAGATGATTGTCCATCTCCCCTGTAGACATAAGGTCATAATTACTGACATGGCTCTCCGGGTATCTGATAGGAATACAGTATAAAATGCTATAACGAGTAATGTACTGGATGTGTCCTGAAAATGATTATACTGTCCAACAACATTGAAATGTTCTGGTAGAGCGACACCTCGTCGTGTCCTATAAATATTGCAATGTGTATTAAGTTTCCTGTTTGCCTCAATACAGCTTAGATTGTATGGTGTGGTT
Organism: Rana kukunoris; assembly: GCA_029574335.1. NCBI lineage: Eukaryota > Metazoa > Chordata > Amphibia > Anura > Ranidae > Rana > Rana kukunoris. The sequence continues at coordinate 146,363,659 of CM056060.1, forward strand.
GGACACAGTGACTGTTATGCTGTGACCAGGGGAGGGCTGGGCTGGGGGGCATGGGGCAATTGTTTCCCAGGCCGCCCTAACTTATGCTCAAAATGGCCAGCAGCCGCTGCCCACTACCATTTTATTTTTTATTCTGGTCTAGGAGGTCAGGCCAGGGGCATGGCCACAGCGGCCGACTACTAGCTGTTGCAACCAGCGCCCACCCCTAACCAGGGCTGGGCGCTGGTTGCAACTTGACCCCAGGACCATTACCACCCAGGAGGGTGCAAGCTCCTGGTGGGTGGAAAACAGAGCAGTGCAGAGGAAACTACAACTCGGAATGCAGGGCTGCCGGGCTGCAGGGCTGGGTGCTGGCTGTAATTTGACCCCAGGACCATTACCCCCCCCCCCAGGAGGGTGCAAGGACCTGCTGAGCTGAGATCACTGAGGTGAGGTACCCTGACACCCCTAGCCAGCTCACTATGCAAGCCACTTAGGGCCCCGCAAAGCTGCGGAGGGCCCCCTAAATTACTAGAGGCCCCTACTGGTGAGAAGTCATTTTTGGCCCCTCACCCCACCTCTCAACCCGCTGGCTACATGGGAGAAGAGGTAAGAAGTCATCACCCCCCACTTCTCACTTTAATGTAAGGCCGCGTACACACGATCGGTCCAACCCAATGAGAATGGTCCGACGGACCGTTTTCATCGGTTCACAGCTGAAGTGGCCTGATGGTCTGATGTGCGTACACACCATCAGTCCAAAATCCGATCAGGTCAGAACGCGGTGACATAGAACACAACGACGTGATGAAAAAACAAAGTTCAATGCTTCCAAGCATGCGTCGACTTGATTCTGAGCATGCGCGGGTTTTTGGACCGATGCTTTTGCGTACTAACCATCGGTTTGGACCGATGGTCAGGCGTCCATCGGTCCGATTTTAAAGCAAGTTTTAAAACTTTGGTCCGACGGACAACGGTCCAATGGACCGTACACACGATCGGTTTGAACCTTTGAAACTGGCCTTAAGGCCAGTTTCATCGGACCAAACCGATCGTGTGTACGTGGCCTAAGATGTAATTTCCGACAGCAGCGCCCACCCCCCCCCCCACTTCTCAACTTTAATGTGACATGTCATTTTGCTTAGGGCCCCAGGGAGGTCAGGATCGACACTGGCCCTAGCTGACCCCCATCTCCACCCCATACACCCCATGTAACCTTCCCCAGCTGCACTGATAGGCACTGGTGAGGCTGCATTGAAAAACCAGGTGGGCCATGGATGGTGAGCTGATTTGGTGGTTCAATGGGCCACTTGACTGGACTTGCCCCTCAGGCCTAAGGCTGCCAACCCTCCCCTGGCTGTGACTAGCTTTGAGCAGTGACTCTCTAATTGAATTGGTCCCAGTAGATGGGACATTCAGGGCCTGGGTCGTGCTCTGAGTGTGAACTCTACCTGGACTCTTGGTCTCATTTGGGATGAGGCAGCGGACGAAGTGCGGGTGGGTGGTCTTCAAGTTGGTCATCAGTTTGGTCAGATTTTCCTGCAGGAAGGAAACATGAATCAAAGTCTAGTTACGGCTTTGGATATTTCTGGTGATTTTTTTTTATTTTTTTTTGTTAATTGAACTGACCCTGAACACTGCCGACACGGTCTGGAAGGAGGAGCCCTTCTTCTTACTCCCCGATTTACCACCAGTACCTGGACAGAAAATAAATATTAATGAACGCCATAGGTGTGCGCAGCCTATTGCATTAGGGTGTGCACCCCAAAGCTCAAACACATACTACCGATAACTCACTGTGTTCATTCAGAAAAGGAACTGGTCAATAAATTACATATTTACTGGCTCCTTCCCCCCATTCATCCTAAAACATCCTGCAGCATCAGCCCCCGGTAGAGGAGGGAAGCCAGCAGCAGTGCGGGTGGAAGGGTTACTAGGGCAGTAATGGGAATCTATACTACAGAGGGTGATTAGGGTGTGCCTGGGCACACCTGGCACACCCTGTGCGCACTGAACGCTCTGTGAAAATTCCATGATGGGTCATTATTCAGAAATACACTTTAGTTACTATTTCATTTGTTTGTATATAAAAGGTAAGACCTATAATCAATCTATGACGGCATTTAAACCTTAAAAGTAAATCAAATAAAATGGTTACCCTATTCAGTCCTAATTAACCACCTCCTCTCCCTTTTCCCCTAAGCTACTCTTTTCCTGCCGATTTTATTTAATTTATATATACATATATTTATTTATTTTTCATTTATTTTTAGCTGTTATTCATTTTGTTGGTTATTTTCTCAGTGTTGCTTAAAACATGTGTAAAGTTGTTATTATGATTTTAAATCTTCATTTGCAAATAATTATTATTTTTTTTTTTTTAAGCTTTGTACCAGAAACATAATTTTAGTGTCATTTTAGATGGGATTAGTTATAGATTAAAATGTTTCTTTTTTTTAAATTATTATTATTGTTATTAACCACTTAAGCCCCGGACCAATATGCTGCTAAATGCCCAAAGGCGTTTTTACAATTTGGCACTGCGTCGCTTTAACAGACAATTGCGCCCAATTTGCGTCCTTTTCTTCCCACAAATAGAGCTTTCTTTTTATGGTATTTGATCACCTCTGCGATTTTTATTTTTTGCGCTATAAACAAAAATAGAGCGACATTTTTGAAAAAAAAATCAATATTTTTTACTTTTTGTTATAAGAAAAATCGAATAAACTAAATTTTAGTCAAACATTTAGGCCAAAATGTATTCAGCCACATGTCTTTAGTAAAAAAAAAAATCGCAATATAAAAAAAAAATTAGCTACCTAGTGGTTGCCGCTAGGTAGCTAATTTTTTTTTTATATTGTGATTTTTTTGCAATGTTGCAGTGACACTAATACAGCGATCAGAAAACCGATCGCTTAGTGACACTGGCAATAGGGGGTGAAAGGGTTAACTAGGGCGGTGATCAAGGGGTTAAACCTTTATTGGGGGGGGTACGGGGCTACCCTGGACCTAACAATAACTGCCTGTCACACTAACTGTCACACTGACACTAAATGCAGTGATCAGTAAATATATGATCACTGCAATCAGTGACACTGTGACAGGGGGCTGGGGGTGATCGGAAGAGGTTAAGTGTGCCTATGTGTGTGGTGTCAGTGTATTGAAAATACCGCCGAGAGGAGAGCTGACATCACTTCCTCTGCCAATGGCGGGGCGGATGATCTGCGGATTGGCTGGGAGCGATCACGAGGGGGCGGACACAAACGAACAGCCGCCCCCTCATCCCGGATCGCTCCCACAGGTAAGACACCCACCGCATGTAGCGGGGGGGGTCCCGATCGGAGCCCCGACCCGCAAGAGGGCAGGGACGTACATGTACGCCCATCTGCCTGTACGTGCCATTCTGTGGACGTACATAGACGTGCGGCGGGCGTTAAGTGGTTAATAGTAATAATAATAATAAATTACTTTTTTTTTTTTTTTACTTTTTTACTTTTTTTTTCTAGCTTTTTTTGTCTATAGATTACATAGCAAGACAATGGGGTTTATTTACTAAAGGAAACTAGACTGTGTGCTCTGCAAGGGCAATGGCTTCAGAGTTTAGTAAATGAGGTAGAGCTTCAATTTACTCTATAAATATCCAATCACATTCAAGGAAAATAAAAAATAAAAAAGATTTTTTGCTTGCACATGATTGGATGATGGAAGTCAAAAGAGCTTCCCCTCATCAACTGGAGCAACACCCATACAGAGTGCAACTGCAGAGGTGGCTCTTTAATTAGGCAAATTAGGCAGTCACCTACGGCCTCACACTCACAGGGGCTTCACGGCTGCCTAGGTTACCCAATGCATTACCCAGTTTTGAGGGACAGGGGACCTTAGCGCTGCCGCTGCTATACTCAGGCAGTGTTAAGAACCCTGACTCAGGAGAGGGGCCGCCAGCATCCCTAACAACCAGTGAATATCGGTGACACCACCTCTTGTGGCATCAATGACCCAGCATGCCCTCAGTCAATGACGTCACAAGGGGGTGGGTTCCCCAGGTGACATCACCCTGACCCTTAGTTATTAAAAAGCAGGATCTGGAGGCCACATTGTTAAAGGGGGCTTCCAGACTCTGATAAGTTCCCTGCCCGCAGACCCCACAACCACTGGCCAGGGTTGTGGGGAAGAGGCTCTTGTTCTTGATTTATGTGAATTATGTGGGGCCCCATGTCAAGTCAAGGCCTCACAAAGCCTAAAGCTCTGTGCCACTGCTCTTACAAACTGCACAGTTTGTTTGACTTTAGTAAATCAACCCCATTATGTCCAAATGATAGCCCAGTCTGTCCCCAAAAATCATTGTATAAGTTACTAAAAGTATAACTAAAAGCAAAGCATTTTTATTTATTTTTTAGTATAGCCGCGAGTAGTTTTAAATGACTCTTTTTCCTTTAAAAATTTAATTTTGTGCAGGGACAGTTCTAAACACGGGAAACATGCGATACTTCACAGGCATACTATAGACACCCCCCAGGTAGAACATTTAACAGAATATTTCACTTTTATCGTTTCACTTTAAGCATTATTAAAATCACTGCTCCCGAAAAAACGTCCGATTTTAAAACTTTTTTTTTGCATTGATACATGTCCCCTGGGTCAGGGCCCGGGTCCCCAAACACTTTTTATGACAATAATTTGCATATTAACCTATAAAATGAGCACTTTCGATTTTTCATGTTCGCGTGTTGTGCTGCGAACCAAACCGGGGGGCTGGGGGGGGGGGGGGGGGGCTCATCCCTAATAAGTGTTCAGGTCTGCCTGTCAGTTTTGACAGATGGACCTGAAAGGCCGCTCCATGCATCTCTATGGAGCGTCGGATGTCAGCGGAGACATGTCCGTTGACATCCGACCAGATCCGGTTTGCTAAAAAACAGACGTATGGGGATACATCCCCATCCGTCCATGGCGAATCGGGTGAGATCTGATGAAAACAGACATGCTGTCCGCATTCGTCCGATCTCTCCATAGGACAGTGGCGCCCGACAAGCCCCTCTCTGCTCGGTGAGTAGAGAGGAGCTTGTCATCTGCCAGCTCAGCGGAGACTAATGGACTGATCTCCCACTGAGCTGGCTGGAGTAGGCAGGCTCCGTAGCGACGTAGTCCACCTTTTGTGGAAGGAGCCTTCAAATTTTCTGGTTGGGTTTACATATACAGTACTTACCCGCGTCTGTAGTGGAAAAGCTGGAGTAGAGCGAAGCGAGGAGCTTGAGGGAAGACTTTTGGTACAGGCCTATCACGGTCTCATTAAGCGGGTCTTTATTTTTGTCCAGCCACCCGGAGACATTGTAGTCCACCGTGCCGGCGTAATGCATCAGGGAGAAGTGGGCTTCACTCTTGCCTTTTCCTGGTTTTGGTTTCTGGAAGTTGGGTGACTTTCCAAGATGTTGGTCATACAGCTTGTTCTTAAAGGTGGTATCAGAGGCCTTAGGGAACATACACTCCTCTTCCAGGATGGAGAAGATTCCCATCGGCTAAAAAAAAATAAAAGACCACGAAGGTACGAAAAGATCTCTATTACAAGTGGCAATAATCCTTTCACAATGATGTTTAATTCTGTTAAATATTCTGTTCTATATCTGTTATTCTCTTAAAGAAGATAGAGCTTTGACCTGGGCAACTACAGTGGAACCTCGGATTATGAGCATAATCCGTTCCAGGAGAATGCTTGTAATCCAAAGCACTCGCATATCAAAGCGAGTTTACCCATAGAAGTCAGTGGAAACAAAGATAATTTGTTCCTTGTTGACTTCTATGGCCAGGCCCGTGGCTACAAGGCAAGCAAACCAAGCAATGCTTGGGGCCCCAATCTGGCCTGGGGCCCCAAGCAGGGCCCTTTCCACGCTAAGCCTTCTATATGCTGCAGTCGCCTGAGTGCTCTTTAGAGAGCCTGCAGCACAGCACTGCTGCCTCGAGTCGTCACTTTCCCTTCTCTGTAGCGTGGCCGAGCTCCTCTTCCTTCCTCCTGTCAGTCCGGACAGGAGATTCAGTTTCCTGTTCCCGGACAGAAACTGAGTGCATCCTTCCGTTCAGTCCGGCCGGGAACAGGAGACTGAATCTCCTGCCGCACGGTACGGACCCGGGAAGGGAGGGGGGGTAAAAAAACATAGGGAGGGAGGGGGAGTAAAAAGAACATGGGGGGGCCTGGGGGAGTAAAAAAACATAGGAAGGGGGGAGTAAAAAAACATGCGGGGGGAGTATAAAAACATAGGGATGTGGGAGAAGGGGAGTAAGAAGGAAACAGGGAGGGGGAGTAAGAAAGACACAGGGAGGGAGAGTAAAAACATGGGGGAGTAAAAAAAACATAGGGAGGGGGAGGGGGGGGTAAAAAAAACATGACAGGTTGGGGAGCCTCCATGTCCATTTTGCTTGGGGCCCCCAAATTTCTTTAAATGGCCCGCGATACCACATGTGGCCAGAGGTGGGGGGGGGGCGCCGGAAAGAGCTTCCGAAATACTCAGGGACAGCTCGGCTGATCTCGAAAACCCCCCGTAAAATCTCAGAAACACTCTGGAACTGAGTATTTTTGAGTATTTCTGAGTGATTCTGAGTATTTCCGAACGGCTGCAAACCATTCCAAGTATCACCTCTGGCCGAATGCGGTAATGCACACCCCATTAGCTTGAACTCTGCTCGCAAACCGAGTCAGATTTTTTTTTTTAAAGTTGCTCGTCTTTCAAATCGCTCGTTAACCACGTTACTCATAAACCAAGGTTCCACTGTATAGGTTTTAATGTATCTAAAGAGCATATAGGCTTATTACACGTACCCTTAGCCAGGTCCGATTCTAGGGTCACAGACTCCTGGGTGCAGAAATATTTCTGGCGCCCCCACATAGGCATGGTCATCTTATTAACTCCCCCCCCCTTTACAAATGGCAACACCTCAAACACAGAGATGCTCCCCTAAGGAGTCTTCGTTACCCTGGGATCCTCCCACATCTTAACGATAAACAAAATACAGGAAGAGAATCAAAGTACTCTAATGGGACCTGGACAGGGGTCTCTCAAATGGATACAGAGAGGGCTTCTGTTAAAGAGTCTGTTAAAAAGAGCCCCTACCAGGCCCCATTAGAGACTACAATGGGGTCTAATGGAACCTGGAGGGGGGTCTCTCTAACGGCCTTAGGCTATATTGCTTCAGGTTCTGCAAGTAGGCCCAGAAGCCTGTCTGGGGCCTACTAATCCTGAGGTGGTCCTAGGCTGTCTTGCCTGTTTTGAAGAAGCCGAGCCAAGCTGGGGAGATCCAGGGGAGGACCCTTGCTGGAGAGAGCCAGGATGAAGGCTGGTCTCTCAGGAGGGCCTGGTGACTCAGTTGGAGGATGCACCTACATTTAAACTATCCTTACAGTACCGGTGGATAGCTTAAAGTTTCTGGTACTGTGAAGCTGTTCTACAAATCTAAATCAAGGTAACTTGCTTCTGGCTGCTAAGTCTGTGAGAGAGACTTGTCCGGGAGTTCTACTGGCGCTAAGTCTGTGAGAGAGACATATCCAGGTATCGAAGATCTTCTAAAAGAAAGGTTGTTTTGTCCTTGAATTCAAGGAGTCTGTAAGTGATCTGCTAAAAGGTATCTGAAACCTCCCCTAACCCTCTATCCTATTACTGTTTTCAAGTTCTCCATTAAAGCATTGAAAAATACTTAAAGTGACTGGCGCCCAAATTCTGTTCTAATTTCATATTATAGCCATGGACTCAGCCCTGGGGTGAATGTAAGCTCGCTCCCTGCCTCTGGAGGTACCTCTTTGATCCCAGTATACCTAGGGGGGCGCTACACTCACAAAATGATAATTGCATCAAAGCCCATCATAAAGTAATAGTCCCACCCAGTCCACGATACATTATACCATGTGACAGGACAATTGGAGATCCAACAGGCTCACGCCCGTCACAACAAGGCAAGCAAACCAAGCAATTGCTTGGGGCCCAGAGCTGGCCTGGGGGCCCCAAGCAGGGCCCTTGCTGCGCTTCCTATAAATACTGCAGCCACCTGAGCGTCTATAGAGAGCCTCAGGTGGCTGCAGCACTGCTGCCTCTCTCGTCACTTCTTCCCCTTCCCTGTAGCGTGGCCGAGCTCCTCTTCCTTTCTCCTGTCAGTCCATCCAGGTACCATGCGGTACAGGAGATTCGGTTTCCTGTTCCCAGCCGGACTGACAGGAAGTCTACACTGAGTGCTCACTTCCTTTCAGTCCGGCTGGGAAAAGGAAACAATCTCCTGCCACGTGGTACGGTAGGGAGTGGGGGAGAGTAAAAAGAACATAGGGGAGGGAGGGAGTAAGGGGAGGAGTTAAAAGAACATGGGGGGAGTAAAAAAAAACATAGGGAGGGGGAGGGGGGAGTTGCTGTGGTTCCTGTAGGTTTTGCGTGCATGGGGGCCTCCGTGTCCATTTTGCTTGGGGCCCCCAAATTCCTTCAAACGGCCCTGAACAGGCTAACGTGTTTTGAGGATTTGCCTCATCCTCAGAGCCCATCGGTGTATGGTGCCACAAGAGCCGGATAAAGGCAAGCAAAGGGTCACATCTGGCCCGTGGGCCGCAGTTTGGAGGCCACTTATTGAGAAGGAAGCCCACATAATTTTGGTTACATAGTGGTGAGATGATCATCTCTCCACAAACATTTGGCCATATAATAAATCTCCCATGTTTTCTCCTATACTGGAGTGATAATAGAAGGCTTCTCCTTCATACCTTCTCAATGAGCTGGATGCAGGCGGCCAAGTCCATGCCGAAGTCGATGAACTCCCACTCGATGCCTTCCTTCTTGTACTCTTCTTGTTCCAGCACAAACATGTGGTGGTTAAAGAACTGTTGCAGTTTCTCATTGGTGAAGTTGATACACAATTGTTCAAAAGTGTTGAACTTGAATTTTATAAGAAGAAAAACAATTAATAACCAACCTCGCCAAGAACAGAAGATCACTTCGTAATGTGAACAGACGAAGACAAAGATCTATGACTTACATCAAATATTTCGAATCCAGCAATATCCAGAACTCCAATGAAGTATTGGCGGGACTGCTTTGTGTCCAGCTGCTGGTTGATGCGGGTCACCATCCATAAGAATAGTTTCTCATAAACTGACCTGGTCAAAGCCCCGATGGAGTTGTAGACCTAGAATAGACATTTGTCAGCAACATCTATCTAAAGCAGTGGTTCTCAACCTTTCTAGTGCCGTGACCCCTTGATAAAATTTTAGTTTACCCCTAACAGTAAAATTATTTTTCGCAGTGTGGGTTGTCAGCACCCAAGGCAAGTAATTTGCATCCCTAACCCACGGACATTTAGCGCTCCCTGAGTCCCTTCCACTCGTACAATATAAAAAACCCTTATTTTAGGATGTACCACTCTTTGCTTCTTACCCTTTTATTTCTCTCTATGCCAATTTCTTGTATTTTTACCCCCATCCCTATCTCTAGAAGTCTTTCTTGTTCTTTCTCTTATTCTTTCTCTACCTTTTTTCTTTGTTTCTCCCCCTCTTTTCCTCTCCCTTCCATGTATGACACCTATGCCGAAATCAGGAGATAGGATCTCCTCTAGCCCCTCCTTTTTCACATTCCTCACTAGTCAGCTGATCTCTAGTCTCTGCCCACCAGTCATCCTGTGAACTGAATGAGCGGCTGCGAAGAGGCTGAGTGGGTGGCCATGGGCTCCAGGAACAGCCCAGCTGGGCAGCCATGGGCTCCAGGAACAGCCCAAAAATAAACACAATGCTGGCGCACACAGGAACTACTATGATTTAAATTGTCCTCAGTGCAGAGTCCTGTAAGCTATAAAAAGCTTTGTAATGAGTCACAGTTCTTTGATGAAAGGCAGCCTTGCGTGGGGAGCCGAAGCAATGCTCCAAGGACATGTAAAAAACAAACAAAAAGACAGGCGCCAATAAATAAACTGCTGGACTTTAATGAAAATGTAACATAAAAACACTCACATAATGGTTGAAGTACACAGGCATAAGGTGAAGGTCTTCGTGAATCGTCCAGACCAGCCGAGGATTGGTAGGGTCCCAGGAAAATCTTCATGCTGATGTCTGCTATGCAGGGAGGACAAACAGCGCTGATTTCCGGGAGCGTGCAGGTGTTGTGTGCGAGCGTTTCAGCGAAGGAAGCTGGAGCGCACTCTGGAACGCACGATGGGATGCTACGGTTGCGGCTTGGAAGGGGGGAATGACGTCATCATGCAGGACTTCAAGGATACGACGCGTTTCAATGCAAGTGCCGTGTGTTGAATCTCTGACACACGGCGCGCACCTTTTTCTAGTTGAAAAAGGTGCACGCCGTGTGTCAGAGATTCAACACACGGCACTTGCATTGAAATGCGTCGTATCCTTGAAGTCCTGCGTGATGACGTCATTCCCCCCTTCCAAGCCGCAACCGTAGCGTCCCATCGTGCGTTCCAGAGTGCGCTCCAGCTTCCTTCGCTGAAACGCTCGCACACAACACCTGCACGCTCCCGGAAATCAGCGCTGTTTGTCCTCCCTGCATAGCAGACATCAGCATGAAGATTTTCCTGGGACCCTACCAATCCTCGGCTGGTCTGGACGATTCATGAAGACCTTCACCTTATGCCTGTGTACTTCAACCATTATGTGAGTGCTTTTATGTTACTTTTTCATTAAAGTCCAGCAGTTTATTTATTGGCGCCTGTCTTTTTGTTTGTTTTTCCAGGAACAGCCCAGCTGGGCAGCCATGGGCTCCAGGAACAGCCCAGCTGGGCAGCCATGGGCTCCAGGAACAGCCCAGCTGGGCAGCCACGAAAAGGCTGGAAGAGCAGCCTCTTATACACGATCCAATTTTATGGCCATACTTGTCTGATGGATGTGTTGTGTCGGATAATCTGACCGTGTGTATGCTCCATCAGACAATTATTGGCTGAATTAACGACAGCCAATGTTGGCTGTTCATGCTCACCAACTGTAATGCCCCGTACACACGAGTGGGTTTTCCGACGGGAAAACTGCGAGGAGAGCTTTTTGGGAATGTTGGCCGTGTGTATGCTCCCTTGCAGTTTTTCCGAAGGGAAAACTGCCAAAAACCACGGGACAAAAAAAGAGAACCTGCTCTTGTTTTTCCCGCCGGGATTCCCGACTGACTGTTTCCTGTCGGACAATCCAGCCGTGTGTACGATAAAATCAGCGGTTTTTGGCAGTTTTCCCTTTCGGAAAAACTCAGATAGCGCATACACATGGTCGTGATTCCTGAGGAAAAGCTCCCATCTGAGTTTTCCCGAAGGGAAAGCCGATCGTCTGTATGGGGTAAAAGCAGAGAAAAGGGTCTCAGTTTTCCCCTCGGATTTCCAACGGATCTTTACCTGTTGGGAATCCTGCTTGTGTGTACAAGGCATCTGTTACGTCGGTTTATCCGATCATGTGTACGCAAATCCGTCCAACTAAAATCCAAAGTACAAACACGCATGCTCCGAACCAACACTAAACATCAGACAACAAAAGCAGAAGTTGCCCAAAGGGTGGCGGTAAAGAGCTGAAAAATCACGTGGTTTGGTGAATTTTGGCTGAAAATGTTGGGCCGTGTGTATGCAGAACAAGTTCACGGCCAACGCCCTTTAGACCAAAATCCACGGAAAAGTCCGCTGGAAGTCCGATTGTGTGTACGAGGCTTTAGACTGGAGGAGTTGGATGGTGAAGAGGAGTTGGAAGGTGGAGAGTAGTTGGCGGTCCTCACCTGCTGCACATTTTGGCTTTTGGTCACAAACTCATTCCCAACTTTGACTCTCGGATTGCAAAGAGATTTCACTAGATCGGAGGAGTTCAGGCCCATCAAATATGACACTTTATCTGCATCTGGAAGACACAAAATTCACATAAAGATAAAATAAACTATGCAATGTGTGTTTGAATTTATTATATATATTGTAACGGTCAGGGGTTAACGCTGTTTACAATATTGCATTCCACCAACCCACGACAGCTTCTGACATTCCACAATCCGGCAGACAGGACCCATTAGATTTCCCCCAGAAACGAGACACAGCTCTGTCTCTGGTTCCAAACGGATCGCTTTTAATGACAAACTCAGGCTCTTTTTATACAGTTAGCAACCAAAAAGCATGCTGCAGTAATCAAAGGGACAATGACACACTCCACCCACAACATCACACAATAGGTACTAACAAGGGCCCCTCAATACACATCTTTTGGAGACAGACTTTCTGGTGCCAGGTCTACATGAGTTATCTACTATAGCTGACAAGGCAGACGTCATGACTTTGGCTCTTTTCACCTTCTTTTCAATACACATTCCTTTAGTAAACATAAGTCAGACGTCTGACCTTTAGAGGGTGCTAATTCACATCACATATTACCATCAATAGACTTTCACACAATACAGTGTCAATTAGCATAGCACAATGAAATATCTTAGGAGCCAGACTCAATTAACACCTCAACAGTATGTGTCCCCACATTGAATGAATCACACTATTATTGATCTGCTGGGCTCAGAATTAACCACCTGTAATATTTCAAGATATCCTGCAATACATTGTGAATTATCATTACTGTCCCATCTCATGTAATTCAAGATATCCTTTCTCAGTCATCCTATGCCCCTATTGGACATAGGATGACCCTAGACCCAAGAGTCATTGGTGAAGCTGACACAGGAGTACCCCGCATCCTTCAAGAGCCTCTGGGTTCTACGGGCCATACCGTTACATATATATATATACCGTATGGCAAAAAGACAGATAATTATGGCTATCTTTGAAGTCCTAAGTCCTGGAAAACAATATTTAGAAACAATTAGTAGCTGTCACATTATTTCCATACTTCTGCCCACCTCCAACTTCCCTTCAGTTGGTTCCTTTCCACCAAACAGACCAAACATACGTAACAATTCAGAAGATGTGTAAGAGTCGGTTCACACTGGGGCGACAAGACTTCCAGCACGACTTTCAGAGGTAACTTCAACACGACTTCAGCATGAACCACAGGGCGATCTGGGGCGATTTACAACACGACTTGAAGTTGCCTCCAGGACAGTACAAGGCAACTTCAAGTCGCCTCCAGGACAGGAGACTTTCCAGTGGCCAATCAAACAACAATCTGCTCTGGGAGAGGGAGGGGGAGGGAGGGGTTTGCCTGAGAAATGTATGTTATCTTCCTGGAAAGTTGCTTCAGTTAAGACAGTGATCAGACTTCTGAGGCGACTTCCATTGAAATCAATGGGTACAAGTTGCCTACAAGTTGGATTGAAGTAGTATAGGAACCTTTTCTGAAGTCGGAGCGACTTCAGTAGTGTGTATTAAGACGGCTCTCATTCACTTCAATTGATTTTCTCAACCACACAACTTAGGACGACTTGGGGAGACTTCAAGTCGGATCCCAGGTCGCCCCAGTGTGAACCGGCTCTAAGGATCCAACCAATGCTGTTTTTGGGCCATAGATCAAGCATGGCTAGAGCAGGGTTGCCAACCGTTATTACATTTTTGAATGGCTTGTATATTGATTTACAAACTGCCCGTAAATGTCCGTTACGGACAGAGGCTGCCCGTTAGGCAGCTTTGAAACTGTGCAGAGTCCCCCCCCCCCCCTACACAGTTAGGGGAAACCCTGTGCACTCTGATGTAAAGGGAGACTCTGATGTAATACAAAGAGAACACGGTACGGTACAGCAGGCACATATCAAGAATATGATGTTGGGGTAACAAATGCTTTAAACCCACTCTCATCTTTTCTAAACTCCTGCCATAGTGCTGATCTATAAGGATATGGATGCCTCCTGCATGTATCCTCACCTGTCAAATGTCTCCCCTCTGTCTGTTATAAGAACTGAAAAACTGCAGATTCTGTGGGTGGGTCTGTTGTCTGGAGCTCTGTGGGTGGATTCGTGTTGTCAGTAGACTCCCCGCCCTCCTCTACACTCCCCTTGTCAACATGCATTTTTTCCTGTGTATTCTTACACTGAATTCTGCTATGATCACTAACATCCAGTTTAAATCCAGAAAAGTAAACACATGACTTCAGAAAGGAAGTGGGGGTGGGAATTAAAAAATAATGCCCGTCTCCAGGCTAGTGCATGAGATATGTAAATAACCTGTCACTCACAGCAAGGGGGCGGAACGGACTAAGGTTTTTCTCTGTAAGTCCGTTTTATTTCACTGAACAATAAAGGAGGATTGCTCAGAGCTGGATTAACTCTGTGTGGCAAGACTGGGCACAGATTATAGGAAATCGTATACTCTACATTGTGACATCAAAAAAAAAATACTTTAAGAAATAGTTAAAGGTTGCATCAGTTTTTTTTTTTTTTTTACTATCCCCACATGGTGTAATCCTCCCTCCCTATGTTCTGTCCAGGAACGTAATGAAAAAATATCCCAAATAGGGACACAGACAGCATTAAAAAAAAAAAAAAATAACCCTGAGCAGCTTCTAACTCTTCCCAGGGTCATTTATAGCTGAAAAAAAATAAGTTTACAACCCGGTATCCAGATAAGTGTACCTGTAGCGGCCCGGCCCCTTACCTTCCGTGCCTTCAGGCTCAGCCTGATCCTCGCGGGGCTTCTGCTTAAACTTCATGTTCCCATAATGCATTCCTGCACCTGTCAGCTTGTAGATCCCCATCTTCTCCTCCTGATTGAAGCCAAGGATATCAATGGCTTCCTGGGAAGAAAACAGATTTGTTCTGTATGGAAGTGGACATTCTGTCATTTGCTAGCAAAACATGGTATCATAAGGTAGAGCGGCACGATTCTGGCTGAAATGAGAATTACAATTTGTTTTGCTCAGAATAAAGATCACGATTCTCGCGGCGTAACATCATCTTTCACATTATACAAAAAAATTGGGCTAACTTTACTGTTTTTTTTTTTTTTTAAATGAATTGAAGTGTATTTTTTCCCCCAAAAAATTGTGTTTGAAAGACCGCTGCGCAAATACAGTGTGACATAAAATATTGCAACAACCGCCATTTTATTCCCTAGGGTCTCTGCTAAAAAATATATTGGGGGTTCCAAGTAAATTTCTAGCAAAAAGGACTGATTTTAATCTGATTACATGTAAACAGACTTGCCAGTTATCAGCACTCCTTTCTTCCCACGATGTGTCTGTTCGAGGAAAGGAGAGCAAGACTGTCAGTACATAGTTTACACTGATAATCAGTGCAACCCTATCAGTGCCACCTATTAGTGCTGCCTATTAGTGCCCATCAGTGCTGCCCATCAGTGCCGCCTATCAGTGCTCATCAGTGCTGCCTAGTAGTGCCCATCAGTGCCGCCTATCAGTGCTCATCAGTGCTGCCTATTAGTGCCCATCAGTGCTGCCTATCAGTGCCCATCAGTGCCGCCTATCAGTGCTCATCAGTGCTGCCTATTAGTGCCCATCAGTGCTGCCTATCAGTGCTCATCAGTGCTGCCTAGTAGTGCCCATCAGTGCCGTCTATCGGTGCTCATCAGTGCTGCCTATCAGTGCTTATCAGTGCTGCCTAGTAGTGCTCATCAGTGCCGCCTATCAGTGCTCATCAGTGCCGCCTATCAGTGCCGGCTATCAGTGCTCATCAGTGCCGCCTATCAGTGCTCATCAGTGCCACCTATCAGTGCTGCCTATTAGTGCCTATCAGTGCTGCCTATCAGTGCTCATCAGTGCCATCTATCAGTGCTGCCTATTAGTGCCCATCAGTGCCGCCTATCAGCCCCCGCACGCCCTGTCTACACCTCCAGGGGGTGTCAGGACTGGGACCGTGCAGGAGGCCACCCCCACTCTCTCGGCTCCACTGTAAGGTATGTGACAATATGTCCTAAACCAACACGGTTTAGGAGATATATACCATATACTCTTGTGCCGACTTCATCGGCGCATGCGCACCGAAGAAAGGGCACAACGTCACGTGACTCTGGCCAGTCACAGAGCCGGAGTCCATCACGCCAGAAGGAAGAGAGGTGAAGATTCCAGTCCAACATCAGTGCCTGAGCTCACAAATACGCTTCTGGAAGAATGGGCAAACATTCCCATAGACACTCCTAAACCTTGTGGACAGCCTTCCCAGAAGAGTTGAAGCTGTTATAGACGCAAAGGGCGGAGCCAACTCAATATTGAACCCTACGGACTAAGGGCCAGATTCTCAAAAGAGATACGACGGTGTATCGCAGGAAACACTGTCATATCTCTGTTTTTTTTACTGGGTATCTATGTGTCTGATTCCTAGAATCACTTACGCATAGATACAGTGAAGATCCGACAGGTGTAAACACTTACACCGTCGGATCGTAGATGTAATTACTTTTCTGGCCTCTAGGTGGCCTTTACGTTGTTTTCTCATTTGCCTGTGCAAATGAGCCTAATACGCCGATTCCCGAACGGTTTTACGCCGCCCCGTCGTCGTTTACGTCGTTTACGTTGTTTCCGTAAGCGTAAACCTACCCCTGCTATATGAGGGGTAGGCTTACGAAGTTCCGTCGTTGCCATGTTAAGTATGGCGTCGGGTCAGTGTCGTCTTTTTCCGTCGGTTACGTCGTTTTACTAAGTCGTTCGCGAGTAGGGCATTGCGTAAGTGACGATCACGTCGTTTTGACGTCGGCTTCAACGACGCTTTCCGACGTGAGCTGGAGCATGCGCACTGGGCTTTTTTCCCGGCCGGCGCATTGCGCAGTTCGATCGACGCGGGGGCGCGCTTAATTTAAATACAAGCCGCCCCCTTTGAATTACGCGGGGATACGCAGGGCCATTTACACTACACCGCCGCAAACTACGGAGCAAGTGCTTTGGGAATACGGCACTTGCTCCATTGAGTTGCGGCGGCGTAGTGTAAATGGCTTACGCTACGCCGCCGCAAACTACGGAGCAAGTGCTTTGGGAATACGGCACTTGCTCCATTAAGTTGCGGCGGCGTAGTGTAAATGGCTTACGCTACGCTGCCACAGATTCTATGTGAATCTGGCCCTAAGACTGGGATGCCATTAAAGTTCATGTGCGTGTAAAGGCAGGTGTCCCAAAACTTTTGACAATATAGTGCACATTTCGGAGATTTTTTGCAATGGCTGTGTAAATGCTGAGGCATTTGCCCATCGATATATATATTTTTTAAAATATAAATAGACCCTTAGGGCCAGATTCTCTAATATTTTCGGCGGCGTAGCGTAAGCCATTTACACTAAGCCGCCGCTGCTTACTGGAGCAAGTGCTTTATTCTCTAAGCACTTGCTCCGTAGGTTTCGCCTGCGTCGCGTAAATCGCGCAGCGTAAACCCGCGCAATTCAAATGGGGCGGCTTGTATTTAAATTAAGCGCGCCCCCGCGTCGAACGAACTGCGCATGCGCCGGCCGGGGAAAAAGCCCAGTGCGCATGCTCCAGCTCACGTCGGAAAGCGTCGTTGAAACCGACGTCAAAACGACATGAGCGTCATTTACGCAAGTCCCTATTCGCGAACGAGTTAGTAAAACGACGTAAGCGACGGAAAAAGCCGACGCTGACCCGACGCCATACTTAACATGGCATCCGACGGGACCTCGTAAGGTTACTCCACATAGAAGCTGGGGTAACCTTACGAGTTCGTAAACGACGTACGCGACGATGGGGCGGCGTAAAAGTGATCGAGAATCGGCGTACTACTTTATTTGCATATGCAAATGAAAAAACAACGTAAAGGCCACCTAGTGGCCGGAGTTGTCATTACATCTACGATCCGAAAGTGTAATTGTATTACACTTGTCGGATGTAGAAGCGTATCTATGCAAAAGTGATGCTCAGCATCACTCGCATAGATACGAGTCAAAAAAAAAGGCGATACGACGGGGTATCTGAGATACTCCGTCGTAACGCCTCTGAGAATCTGGCCCTTAATATTGAAGCAGGGGCTAAAAAATGTTGTCTAGATATAAAAGATGTGTGACATTTTTCTTATTATTTGTCTGTTGCTAATTGTGCCTCTGTGCAGGAGCCTTCTGTAACACAGACCAATCACTGCTGCTCTCTCTTCTTCTGCAGGGTGACTGGTCTTGTCTCCGCCCCTTCCTGTAGTGTTCTACAGGCAGCCTGTAGTGGGTGGGGCCTGCTGGGTCCCTCCCACAGGTCTGCTCTCTGCACAGGCTCTGTACACCACAGTGATGATGTCTTTACTACCTGCATAAGTTCATTTCTGGCTTCACAAAATAATTTGGATTTATATCCTCCGTGGCTAATAAAGAATATATTTAGATAAATGTTTTTGATTTATTCTCTAATTTTTTTTATTTTTTTTATATTGGACACGACAGACCCCAAGGTACATTTGGCACCAGAGGACAATACAGCATCATTCATCACGGTCTTTATTTCATCCTCAAGCTGCCAGTTTTACGGTCGGGTTTGAATTGGCTTCGCTCCCGCTGGCGACAGCAGACAGTTATTATTTCAGGCAGTAATAAAGACGGCTTTGGGACTTGGAGTGCGATTCTCCATAACACAAGGCCAAGGCGCTGTATGTACGGTACGTACGTCGGTGGCCATGAGCTCCTCGGCGTCATCGATACTTTTTACGGCAATCTCCCCCATGCTGGTGTAATGATAGTCATACGGGTTGGATGTAATCAGCAACATTTCTGTGAAAAAAAAAAAAACATATTCCAAAAAATTATTGAAACTGAATGTGAATGTAAAACAGACAAAATAATAAATAAAAAATCATGAAAATGAGTAATGAATAAAAGTCAGTAATTGTTCCACCAAAGATGGTGTTCAAGTGACCCTTCTTATTATTACAGGCTTTTATATAGTGCCATCACTTTACTTACTATTCATTTACACCTGGCCCCGCCCCCGAAGAGCTTAAAGTTCTTATCTCACATACATACATATTAGGGTCCATTCCAGCCAATATCCAATCAGAATGTATTTCTTTGGAGTGTGGAAACCTATATAGGCACAAGAAGAGCTTTCAATCCCCATGTAGATAGTTTCCAGGGAGGGGGGGGGGGATTTGAACCATGGGCTACAAAGCAGAAGTGCTTACCACTTTCCCTCTGGGCAGGACCGTCTTTAATACTGATTGGACCCTAGGCAAACATCTTCTTGGATCCCCTTACCCATACAACCCCCATCATTACACAGGATCTCCTCCTCCATCATTACACAGGACCCCCTCCCCCTTACTACCCCCATGATTACACAGGACCCTCACCCGTACTGCCACCATCATTACGCAGGACCCCCCCCCCCCTTGTCCATCATTACACAGGACCCCCTTCCCCATTCTAAACCATCATTACACAGGATCCTCTTCCCCATACTAACCTATCATTACACAGGACCCCCTTCTCCATTATTACACAGGACCCTCACCCATACTATGCCCATAATTACACAGGACCCCCATCCTCCATCATTACACAGGACCCCCTTTCCCATACTAACCGATCAATACACAGGACCCCCTCACCATATTACCCCATCAATACACAGGACACCCCACCCTTATACTACCCCCATTATTAAACAGGACTTTAACCCATACTATCCCCATCATTACAGAGGACCCCCATCCTCCATCATTACACGGAACATCCTTCCCCATACTACCCCATCATTACACAGGACCCCCCTTCTCCATTATTATACAGGTCCCCTCCCCCATACTACCCCCATCTTTACACAGGACCCTTACCCATATTACCCCCATCATTAAACAGGACCCCCCTCCTCCATCATTGCAAAAGACCCCCCTCATACTACCCCCATCATTACACAGAACCCCCCTCCTCCATCATTACAAAAAAAAAACCTCATACAACCCCTATGATTACACAGGACCCCCTTCATACTACCCCCATCATTACGCAGGAACCCCCCCCCCCCCCTCGTCCTTCTCCTCCATCATTACACAGGATCCCCTCCCCCATACTTTCCCCATAATTACACAGGACCCCCTCCCCCATACTATCCCCATCATTACACAGGACCCCCTCCCCTATACTACCCCCATCATTACACAGGACCCGCCTTCTCCATTTTTACACAGGTCCCCTCCCTCATACTACTACCATCATTACACAGGACTATTACCCATAATACCCCCATCATTACACAAGCCCCCCTCCATCATACTATCCCCATCATTACACAGGACCCTTACCCATACTACCCCCATCATTACACAAGCCCCCCTCTCTCATACTACCCCCATCATCACACAAGACCCATACTACTCCTATCATTACACAAGTCCCCTCCCTTATACTACTACCATCATTACACAGCACCCTTACGCATAATACCCCAATAATTACACAAGCCCCCCTCCCTCATACTACCCCCATCATTACACAGGATCCTTACCCATACTACCCCCATCATTACACAGGAGCCTCTCCCTCATACTACCCCCTATCATTACACATGACAGGTATTGTAATGACCAATAAGGGTGGTCAGGTGAAAATTAGTCCAGGCAATGAGGCATCAAGAAGAGCACACCATAGAAGAAATTTCAAGACAGGACATTTATTGGCCACCAAACAGGGACATTTCCGGGCTACCAAGGACCCCTTTACTCATGTAGTCGCTCAGTGTGAAGGCAGGAGCAGTCTATATTCTCCACTGCAGGTGGCGCTCGAACACAGCAGCAATGCAGGTTAGGGAGGAAGTGGAGAGGAACTTGATTCCTCTATGATTTCTTCAGTCACAGTGAGGTGGACATCTGATTGGATGCTGGTGCCTCATGTGACTTTGACGGCCATCTTGGGTCAAGCAGAGTCTATTTAAGACTCCAGCTCCTGGGATTGCAATGTTTTTTGTCAGTGGATAGCATAGGGAAATGATCCCTGTCTGCCAAAGACGGTGGTAGAGATAGGGAAAGGTATCGGATGAGTATCGACCGCTCAGAGACTACGTCTCCAGGAAGCCTCCTCTTTTGGGTATGGACTGGCCAGGTTGCATTTCGCTCCTCAAGGCAGGAGCTGTATGGGGAAGGGGGTCCCGTGTAATGATGGAGGATGGGGGTCCTGCGTAATGATGGGGATAGTATAGGGGAGGGTCCTGTGTAAAGATGGGGTAGTATAGGGGAGGGGACTTGTGTTCTTCATCTCGTAGGTCCACCGCAGTCTCAGTTGCAAGTGGCACAGACCAAGTGTGCTTTCCGATTGGACGTGTTGTGTTTGCTGAACTCTTCTACAATATACTGTTTACTGAACCTTCTACTACGGTGTGTTGGTGATGCCCCATTGCCAGTACTATTTGTATGAATCCCCATTTGCCATTTCACCCCAGCACCTGCTCAGATTTTAGCCTGTATGGGGGGTATTGGATTTTCTGACTTTACAGGTGATGTTTAGAACAACACATCCCTCTGCTCACCAATAATGTCCGGCTTCTTATTGGACTGGATTTGGTAGAAGATGTGGTAGCTCCGCTCGTTGGGAAGTTGGAAAGTCACTCTGGACTTTTCCAGCAAATCTGCCAGAAGATATTTATTTAGTACAAATTGGCCAATCACCGATATCAGTGTTTATGAAAGACAAAATGCAAACTTGTATCTACAATCTGCCACTTACATGTTTCAATATCTGCAGAGGAGAGTTTTCCCGTCGCTCCGAAATGGATTCGGATGAATTTTCCCTGCGTAAATGAAGATTTGTGTTACATTCATCACACACAATGCAGTTATATACCAGAAAATGGGTCTGTATAGAGCAGTGGTTCACAACCATGGCCTTCCCTCTCCTGGGCCTCCAGTTATCTGCAGGTCCGAAAACCTCCTGTAAGAAGGTGCAGACATTTTCTCCCCTGCAGGTGGCACTCAACCGTAGCAGCAATGCAGACAGGGGAGGAAGTTGAGGGAAACCTGGTTCCTCTATGATTTCCTCAGTCAAAGGGGGGCCGTTAATCCAATTGGATGCTGGAGCCCGTGTGACTTAGGCAGCCATCTTGGGTCACACAGAGTCTATTTAAGTCTCCGGCTCCCAGGCTTGTTTATGCAAGTGGCTAGCATAGGGATAGGTACTTAGAGATAGGAAAAGGTTTTGGAGCAGTAGGAACCGTACAGGGACTATATATAACTCTTCCAGAAAGCTTCCAGAGTTGTCACTTGTAAACACAGAAACGAGACTTCTGTGTTTACAAGTGATTGTGGTGAGCAGCCCCCCCCCCCCCAAGGGTCTGAGCCAAAGTTTCCACCTGAAAAAAAGCCCAGCCCATAGTGATTAGTGAACAATTTCACTTTCCCATCATCAGCTTGGCATTTACCAACAGATTTCTTTTATATAAAAAAAATCTTTGCGACTACAGTGGAACCTCGAATTGCGAGTAACGTGGTAAACAAGCGTTTTGCAATACGAGCACTGTATTAAAAAAAATCCTAACTCAGTTTGCGAATGTGTCTCGCAAAACGAGCAGGATTCAGGCCAAAGCAGTGTGCAGTGGTCTGAGGTGGGGGGGGGGAGCCGAGCAGAGGCGAACGGCACCAATCGGAGCTCATCGGCGCAAGTCGGAAATGCATGGAAAGGCCCGAGGACAGTTCGGCTGACTTCAGCAAACCTCGGGAGCCTTTCCGAGGTTTGCCAAGGTCGGCCAAGGTGTCTTCGGGCCTTCCGGACGTTTACGAGGCTCTCCGGCATGCCCCCACCTCTGGCCACATGCGGTATTGCATGCCAAATTATTTTCTTTTCAATTGACTTCAATGGGGAAACTTGCTTTGATATGCAAATACTTTGGATTACAAGCATTCTTTTGGAACGGGTTATGCTTGTAATCCAAGGTTCCACTGTATTTCGAAACATTTCACCAAATTTATTGGGAGACCTTCACCATAGCTGCAAAGCATCACAAAACACTTACAAAACGGGATGAATTATCATTCCTGACCGTCTTGGCATTACCGAAGGCCTCCAGCAGAGGGTTGGCCTGGATGATTTGATCCTCCAGAGTCCCCTAGAATTATACAGACAAAAACATGACCTGTCACAACGTGTTTAACATTTACAGCGTGGCGAAGAATGACTTTGGTGCCGAGAGAAGAGAGGTTTTATTTTCTGGGGATAATTTACTGTTAGAGGTATTTTAGGGGTCAAGGGTTTGGACAAGAAGTGATGGGAACTCTTCCAATAGGAGCACTTGCTCTGTAGACCAACTGTCCAGGGTGGCAATTTGCCTCACTTTGGAGAGATTTCTTTTTACTTCCTGATGCATGTCCAGCACAGGAGGTGAAATCTCCCCAGCAGAATACAAACAAAAAAAATTCTATAAAAAGGTTTCAACTTTTGATTATGGATGAACTCAAAGTGTAAGGTTCGGCACACCATGAACTCATAGCTTGGTTATGGTCAGTGGCGGCTGGTGCTCAAAATTTTATTGGGGGGGTGCAAACAAACTGAAAAAAAAAAAAATCAAATACAGCCACTTTGCTATCAAACGTAGCCACTGTGCCCATTAAATGCAGCCACTGTGCCCATCAAATGCAGCCACTGGGCCATCAAATGCAGCCACTTTGCCATTAATTACCGCCACTGTGCCATCAAACGCAGCTACTGTGCCATCAAACGCAGCCACTGTGCCCATCAAATGCAGCCACTGTGCCCATCAAATGCAGCCACTGGGCCATCAAATGCAGCCACTGTGCCATTAATTACCGCCACTGTGCCATCAAACGCAGCTACTGTGCCATCAAACGCAGCCACTGTGCCCATAAATTGCTGCCACTGTGCCTTCAAAAGCAGCTACTGTGCCCATCAATTGCTGCCAGTGTGCCCATCAATTTCCGCTACTGTGCCCATCAATTGCTGCCAATGTGCCCATCAATTGCTGACACTGTGCCCATCAATTGCTGACACTGTGGCCATTAATTGCTGACACTGTGCCCATCAATTGCCGTCAGTGTGCCCATCAATTGCTGACACTGTGCCCATCAATTGCTGGCAGTGTGCCAATTTATTGCCGCTACTTTGCGCATCAATTGCCGCTACTGTGCCCATCAAATGCCGCCAGCGTGCCCACCAATTTCCGCCAATGTGCCCATTAACCACTTGCGGACTGCCGCATGTACATTTACGTTGGCAGAATGGCCAGTGTGCCCATCAATTGCTGACACTGTGCCCATCAATTCCTGCCAGTGTGCCCATCAATTGCTGACACTGTGCCCATCAATTGCTGCTAGTGTGCCCATCAATTGCCACCAAATTAAGGTCGGGGGGGGGGGCTTTGGGTACTGACAAAAAAAAAAGGGGGATGCCATCCGGGGCCCTGGGGACCACCGGGCACCTTAGAGCTCGGGGGGCTTTGGGTGCTGATGAAAAAAAGGGGGATGCCATCTGGGGCCCTGGGGATCACCGGACTAGAGGTTAGGGGGGCTGTGGGTGCTAACGAATAAAAAAAAAAGGGGGGATGCCATCCGGGGTCCTGGGGACCTCCGGGCCTCTTAGAGGTGTACTGCCTGTACCCCCCTGATGGTGGCCCTGGTTGTGATAAAGCGGGACATTCCTGCCGCACACCCGGGCCTCACCTGCATCTTACTCATGGAGTTCTCCTTCTTCTTGCTGGTGTCTCCAGTGGCTGCAATTGTTGCGAAGTACTGGATGACGCGCTTTGTGTTCACAGTCTTCCCGGCACCGGATTCTCCACTGGAGGAAGAATAATACAGGAAAATTAACATTTATTAATAATATATCAAAGAAAGAGTCACTTTAACTTCCCTAGCAGAGACTGGCATCTTCTACCAACTAGTTAAATATTGGACTATCAGGTAAGGGCTCAGACCTCACACAGCCCTGTGGAAATTAAGGAGCTGAGTACTTTAACTACTTAATTTACATAAAAATGTCGCTTTTTTTCAATTTATAGCAACAAAGATAAATGATTGGCAATTGCAACGACCGCCATTTTATTCTCTAGTGTGTTAAAAAAAATATTATAATGTTTGGGGGTTCTAAGTAATTTTATAGCAAAAAAAATAGTTTTTAACTTGTAAACAACAAATCTCAAAAAGAGGTTTGGTCCTTAAAGTGGATGTAAAGCCACTCTCATCCTTTCTAAACTCCTGCCATAGTGCTGATCTATTAGGATATAGAGGCCTCCTGCATGTATCCTTACCTGTCAAATGTCTCCCTTCTGTCTGTTATAAGAACTGAAAAACTGCAGATTCCGGGGTGGATCTGTTGTCTGGAGCTCTGTGGGTGGAGTCGTGATGTCAGTAGACTCCCCGCCCTCCTCTACACTCCCCTTACATTGAATTCTGCTATGATCACTAACATCCAGTCAACATCCAGAAAAGTAACCACATGACTTCAGAAAAGGAGTGAGGGTGGGAATTAAAAAAATAATTCCTGTCTCCAGGCTAGTGCATGAGATATGTAAATAATCTGTCACTCACAGCAAGGGGGCGGAACGGACTAAGGTTTTTCTCTGTAAGTCCAGTTTATTTCACTGAACAATAAAAGAGAATTGTTTAGAGCTGTATTAACTCTGTGTGGCAAGACTGGGGCACAGATGATAGGAAATCTTATATTTTACATTTTGACAGCAAAAAAAAAAAATTGGGTTTACATCCACTTTTTAAAGAAAAAGAGACTTAGATAAATCATGTACTTACGTGATCAGAATAGACTGATTTTCTCTATCTGGAAAGAAGCAGAGAAGCGCTCAGTTATTACCTTCAGGACTGGTAACATTCATATTCTGCATGTCTGCTTGTATTACAATTCATGTGAATGCCCCACTATATTATGCTGCTTGTATGACCTACACAGGCAGTGGCGTCTTTACAGACCAATTATATGTCACCCCTCAAAAAAAATTGAGCACTTATCTGCATAAATTCCCCCTCCCAGGGCCGATCCTGGGCAGGTGCACGGGGTGCAGCGCACCCAGGTGCCACAGAGGTGGGGGCGCTGAAGCACCAGAGTACTCCCTTTCCGCCTCCTCCTCCTCTTCTTGTCTATGTCTGGAGGCAGCTCTCTCCACCGGCAACTGACAGGAGCGGACTGTTGAGCAGGTCAAACACTTGGTGATGTCTCTACATCCCTCCCATCCCCGCCATTTTTTTGAAGGGGACACATCATGCAATGCCCAAGAACCCAACTTCATTTCAGCAGATAAATTGCAATTGATAGACTCACCAGTCAGCATGAACTGATAGGCATTGTCGGAGATGGAGAAGATGTGGGGCGGAGCCTCCATTCGCTTCTTGCCACGGTAGGCGTTAACCACTTCGGGGTTGTACACGGGCAGCCACTTGTAGGGGTTCACGGTGACACAGAACAGACCGGAATATGTCTGAAACAGCATCAGATACAAGTTGAACAACATGGACTCACCTGGGACAGAGGTTTTTAGATGGGACTGAATGCTAGCCTCTTGCCTTGCGATCATGGGGCCTGGCATTTGGGGGAACGGTGCTCTTTGTGAGCTGTATGCCTGGGGACCCTGTATATGCCATTGACTGATTCATACTGTTGGGACATACACTGTAAGGAGATGCTAATTCCTTCACCACCAGCCATCTCTCTGTTCTCTGTCCTAATTGACCCTGCTATTGTGTGAAGATGTCCTGTGTTTACACTTATGATAATGTGTATTGTATAGCAGGTGAGCGAGGAGACGTGACGTCTACCCTGAATGGTCAGATCTATGAGTCGCCTAGTCTGGGAAAATTAGTAGTTAATTAGCTCATGTTAATTTATGTTCTGGTTACCTCCTCTTTAAACTGTATATAAGGTTGTATTCTTGGTTCTATTAAACACTCCATGTTCAGCAGACAAACAAGTCTCGACTCGTTGTGTGCTTGTGAGCAGCTGGAATATCTCATATCTATATCCAGACTGATAGGAAGCGGTATATGACTGAAGCACTCAAGCGGAGTGTGGGACGTTCCGTTACAGTATCCCACTTCTACCAACTGACAAGTGAAATAGTGGCAGTATGGAGGGGAAGTGAATGATACAACGTGTCGATCCTGAGGTTTCTAAAGCCTTGTATACACGATCGGACTTCTATCGGACTTTTCCGTGGATTTCTATCCGAAGGGCTTGGGCAGTGAACATGTTCTGCATACACACAGCAGAACTTTTTTAGCTAACTTTCGTCAAATCATGTGGTTTTTCTGCTCTTTACCGCCAACCTGTTGAAAACTTCTGCTATTGTTGTCTAATCTTTACCATTGGTTCTGAACATGCGTGTTTTTGTACTTTGGACTTTAGACCGATGGACTTGTGTACACACGATTGGATTTTGCTCTTTTGGACATTTGTTGTCGGAAAGTTTGTCTGTTTTCACAGCGAACATTTGTCCGATGAAAAACACAAAAAGTTTGTCCGATGGAGCACACACACAGTCGGATTGTCCAATCCAACAGGTCCAATCGTGTGTATGGGCTTTAACAAGGATTGTGATAGAGGGAAGAAAATACAACTCTCTATAGACCCATACACACGATCGGATTTTCCGACAACAACGGTCCTACTGACATGTTTTAACGGACAATCCGACCGTCTGTACGCTCCATCGGACAATTGTTGTCGGAGTTTCCGACAACAATTGTTGGATGGTTATGCTCTTTTTCCAACAAACCTCAGGATCTGGGAAAGGAAAGGAAGGGGTTTAGGGGGGGGAGAGTCTCTAAGTGGAGATGCACTTAGGGTTAAAGTTCATAGGTCAAAAGGTCAGTTAGGGTTAGGGTTGGGGTTTAGGGTTTCCCCATTGAAGAATATGGCTAGGACTCAGAATTGGAACAGGGACCTCCCCTAGAGGTCAAAGGTCAGAAGTTGGGTTCCCAGAGGTCAAATGTCACAGGGCAAGGCTGGCCCACCCCCACCAAAGTGTACCGCCTACCCCAACTAAGTCGGGAATGAACAAGTTGGGATAAGCGTCTTTTTTCTGACAAAACATCTGTTCCGTCGGTTTATCTGATTGCGTGTACACAAATCCGTCGGACTAAAATCCAAGTACAAACACGCATGCTCCGAACCAATGCTAAACATCAGACAACAATAGCAGAAGTTGCCCAAAGGGTGGCGGGAAGGAGCTTAAAAACCATGTGATTTGGTGAATGTTGTCTGGAAATGTTCTGCCTTTTGTATGCAGAACAAGTTCACGGCCAACGACCGGAAAATTCTGATGGAAGTCCGATCATGTGTATGAGGTTTAAAGCCCCGTACACACGGTCGGACATCCAACAAAACTTCCCTTGGATTTTTGTCCTAATTGATTTGTCTGGTCACACCCATAGCATACACACGCTCGGACTTTTCTGCAAACTTTTCTAAAACTTTCCCATCATCACATGGTTGTTCTGCTCTTTTCTGCTCTTTACTGCCACCCTTTGGTTAACTTCTGCTATTGTTGGTTGATTTTAACATTGGTTCTGAGCATGCGCATTTGTAATTTGTCCAAAAGTCCGATGGCTTGCTGTACACACGATCGGACTTTGCACCATCGGACTTTTGTTGCCTGAAAGTTGGTCCGTTCGCAGACCCAACTTTTTGTCCGATGAAAGCCAAAAAAGTTGGTCCGATGGAACGTACACACGGTCGGACAAATGAGAAAAGTGTCGGATTTTGATATTGGTTGGGCAAAAGTCCGACCGTGTGTATGGGGCTTTAGACTTCTTGGCTTCAGCTCTGTTGGCTGCACAGCTCCAAGGTCATACTTTTTCCACAATTCCTTCTGATGTTGTGTTCACGTCGGACGCTTGGTAAATACAAGGATCTGATTGGTATTTTCCATTTGGAGGGCCCTACGAATGGTATTGAAACTCAAATCATTCTACTTGTGATGCCACAATGCACATCAATGGAAGTTCTTCCAAAAAGCTTAGTAAATATTACTTTCTGCTCATTTATTTATTTATTACTATTTGTTTGTGAAGCGCACATATACCACCAGTCGGTGGTGCCAAAGCGCTTATGGCCCTGAATGCAATAAGGCCAAAGCTTCGGACATCACATTCCGAAAAAACACCAATACAGTGGAACCTTGGAGTATAATCCATTCCAGGAGAATGCTCGTAATCCAAAGGACTCGCATATCAAATCGAGTTTCCATGTTGAAGTCAATGGAAAAGAAAATAATTTGTTCCGCATTGACTTCAATGGTATGCAATACCGCATGCAGCCAGAGGTGGGGGGCGCCGGAGAGCCTCGAAAAGGGGCGGAAAGGCCTTAGGACAGTTCGGCTGACCTCGGCAAACCTCTGAAAGACTCTGTTCACAAGCCTTTCCAAGGTTTGCCGAGGTCAGCCGAACTGTCTTTGGGCCTTTTGAATGGTGCCGTTGGGCTCTGGCGCCCCCCCAACCTCAGGCCAAATGCGGTACTACACACTGCTTACCAAGAAAGGCCACTTTAGCATACCTTCAGCACACTTTAGGGTACAATAATTGGTATGACAGAAGATAATTCTGGGCCATTATCTGCCATATTTACTGTCTGGATTTTCACCTGGATGATCTGGTACAGAACACGGCAGAGTAAATGATGGAAAAAGCCACAACTGTACAGAGCTGTCAGTTGGCAAAGATAATCCAGAGCCCAACCTGGAGGACTGTTGGGTCACAGAAAATGACTGTATGAGATCTAGCTGAGATCTAGTCCTCAAAGGAGGACCGACTTACATAGATCATCCAGGCCGCGTATCGTTCCTTCAGGTTGAAGAGGACGGACGGCTCATTCAGATAAGTGAGGAGAGCCATGTCTTCCAGCTTATCGAACTTCGGTGGGTTCCTCGGATACACATCGTCTTCCTTCACGGTGACAACCTAACAATCAAAGCAGATCGGTTCCATTGTAGTCAGTAAAGATGTGGAAAACTGATCAGTTTGGGTAATCGGAGAACAGTGATATCTTCAAATCTAGATTTAGGTCGGGTCTTTCAGTGAACTCATTGTTTGTAAATTGTGAATGGTTATTATTACAGACAAATAGACTTTAATACATTTTTCAAATGGATTTTTCAAAATGTAAAGTTACAGTATATACCGGTACTCGAGAATAAGCAGACCCAAATATAAGCCGAGGCACCTAATTTTACCACAAAAAAAATGAGAAAACGTATTGACTCGAGTATAAGCCTAGGGTGTCCATCTGCATGCCTCACTGTGCCTCACTTTGCCTCACTGTGTCCATGTGCATGCCTCACTGTGCCCATGCCTCACTGTGCCCATGCCTCACTGTGCCCATGCCTCACTGTGTCAACGTCTCACTGTGCCCATGCCTCACTGTGCCCATGCCTCACTGTGTCCATGCCTCACTGTGCCCATGCCTCACTGTGCCCATGCCTCACTGTGTCCATGTCCATGCCTCTCTGTGCCCATGCCTCACTGTGTCCATACCTCACTGTGTCCATGTGCAAGCCTCATTGTGCCCATGCCTCACTGTGCCTATGCCTCACTGTGTCCATGTCTCACTGTGTCCATGTCCATGCCTCACTGTGCCCATGCCTCACTGTGTCCATACCTCACTGTGTCCATGCCTCACTGTGTCCATGCCTCACTGTGCCCATGCCTCACTGTGCCCATGTACATGCCTCACTGTGCCCATGCCTCACTGTGTCCATGTGCATGCCTCACTGTGCCCATGCCTCACTGTGTCCATGTGCATGCCTCACTGTGTCCATGCCTCACTGTGTCCATGCCTTACTGTGTCCATGCCTTACTGTGTCCATGCCTCACTGTGCCCATGCCTCACTGTGCCCATGTACATGCCTCTCTGTGCCCATGCCTCACTGTGCCCATGTACATGCCTCACTGTGCCCATGCCTCACTGTGTCCATGTGCATGCCTCACTGTGTCCATGCCTCACTGTGCCCATGACTAGACTTACGTTGGGAGTCTGGGAAGGGATGCCCGAATTTGAAAAATCAGTGCCATAGGTCCCCCCGGACAACAAACTTTGCAGACTTGTAGAAGAAGAGCAGGGCTACATGTGTGCCAAGTTTGGGGTCCAGGGACCGGTACCGGGTCCCCAAAGTCTGGGAGATCAGGCGCAAAAAGGTGACTTGAGTATAAGCAGAGGGGGGCATTTTCAGCACCAAAGAAGTGCTGGGGAAAAAAAACGGCTTATACTCGAGTATATACGGTAACTAAAGACAAAGTAAGTTCACCAAATGCAGAGAATTTAAGACTGTGCAGAACTCAATGAGCTAAAAAGAAGAGTGCCCACATCACCGTCATGCCACCCTCTCAGTCCAGTGCCCACCATGTTTAGAGCCAAGCAGGACAGGGCATGCAGCGTCAAACCCAAAACGTCTTCACTTTTCCTTTTGAGATACTTAGCAGGAAAACACAACTACCAAATTTAAGCTGTGCATACATCACTAGAATTTTGTTTAAATGTTTTCGTTTTTGGAGATGGCAGTGAAAACAGTGAAAAACACATTAGAACTGCTGTTTCACTTGTAATGCAAACGGCCACCACAAGATGGCTCCAGATCACAGAAGGAAGCTTAGGCCTGCAGAAGGCTGCAATGCCACGGCCTCAATTACCGGCCAGCGCGGGCCCGCCATGATCGTGCGGCGGGGGAGGTGGGGGCGCACAGAGACACAGAATCCTACGTCTCCGTGCGCCCCCACCTCCCCTGCCGCGCGATCATGGCGGGCCCACGCCGGCCGGTAATTGAGGCTGCGGCTTTACGGCCTTCTGCAGGCCTAAGCTTCCCTGGGCGCCAGGTCACAATTCCTTGTCGCAATTGCGACCGGGCGCCCGGATTTTGTCGAGCCCTGGTTTATCCAATGTCATTGCTATTCAATGTGTGCAAATAATAGAATATAGACAAGTCCTGCCCTCCAACCCTACTGTTATTCCTCCCCCTCTGTCCAATATTGAGGAGAATTGAATTAAATTAATCTCTAATAATCACAGAAAACAAAGTATAAAATATGAAATATTTCATTGTAATAGTAAATGTGGAATTATGTACAGCGCTCATTACTTACGCTTCCCCCTTCGGCTTGCACAGTGACACCTTTTCCATCTTTGCTCTGTATGACCCCCTTCACATAAAGATCTTTATTGTCCGCCACGTACACGAAGGTCTTGGCATCGAAGGGCTGATTCTGGGCCTCAAGCCGTTCCTTCTCAGACTTACGCAAATACTGCGCGGCATCCCCAAACGCGGTCATATCTGAACTCATGGCTGCGATTTACCTGCAAGATGAGAAAAATTCACTTTACTAAGCTTCCACCCTAAAAAATGTACTTTCTATTAACAGCTTGCCTTTAATGTAAAAAAAAATGTTTTTTACCCACTTCTATCTGGCTGTTACTAGGCAGATTTCGTAATCTGCCTTTCCTGGTCCTAGGTGGTTGAGCTTCCTGTCCTAAGACCCCATGATGACACTCATTTCCCAGGAGTCTCTGGGCATTACTGTGCCTAAAAATTTCCCAGCATGCACCTCTCCCTGAAAACCAGGAAGAAAAAGGAACTGGGCTTCACATGCCCACACATATGATGGATATGGCCACAACATGAGCTGGAGGATATAAGGCGTCACAGATTCAACGGGTCACTTGCCACCAAATTCAGTGTGTCACTCGCCACCGCCACCTGACACCAGATTCAGCGTGTCACTTGCCACTGTCACCTGCCACAAAATTCAGAGTGTCACTTGCCAAAATTCAGGGTGTCACTTGCCAAAATTCAGGGTGTCACTTGCCAAAATTCAGGGTGTCACTTGCCACTGTCACTAGATTCAGCGTGTCACTTGCCACCCGCCCCTTGCCACCAGATTCAGCATGTCTGGCAGGGGGGGGGAGGGGAGGGAGAAGGATGGGGAGAGGAAGAAGAAAGGGGGAGGTACAAGGAAGGGGTGAGGAGGGGGAGAGGAGGAAAGCGGGAAAAAATGAGGAGCGAGGAGGAGAGAAGAGAAGAGGGAGGGGGAGAAGGAAGGGGGAGGTGGGGGAGAGAAGAAAGGTGAGGGAGAAGGAAGAGGGAGAAGAAAGAGGGGAGAGAAGGAAGGTGAGGGAGAAGGAAGAGGGGAGAGAAGGAAGGGGAGGGGGGAAAGAAAGGGAAGGGGAGGGGGAGAAGGAAGGGGGAGGTGGGGGAGAGAAGGAAGGTGAGGGAGAAGGTGAGGGAGAAGGAAGAGGGAAGAGAAGGAAGGGGAAGGGGGAAAGAAAGGGAAGGGGAGGGGGAGAAGGAAGGGGGGAGGTGGGGGAGAGAAGGAAGGTGAGGGAGAAGGAAGAGGGGAGAGAAGGAAGGGGAGGGGGGAAAGAAAGGGAAGGGGAGGGGGAAAAGTAAGGGGGGAGGTGGGGGAGAGAAGGAAGGTGAGGGAGAAGGAAGAGGGGAGAGAAGGAAGGGGAGGGGGGAAAGAAAGGGAAGGGGAGGGGAAGAAGGATGGGGGGAGGTGGGGGAGAGAAGGAAGGTGAGGGAGAAGGAAGAGGGAGAAGGAAGAGGGGAGAGAAGGAAGGGGAGGGGGGAGAAGGAATGGGGGAGGTGGGGGGAGAGAAGGAGGGGAGGGAAAGAGGGAAGGGGAGGGGAAGAGAAGGTGGGGGGAAGGGGAGGGGAAGGGGAAGGGGGAAGGATGGGAAGGAGGTGGGGGAGAGAAGGAACGTGAGGGAGGGAGAAGGAAGAGGGGGAGAAGGAAGGGGAGGGGAAGAGGGGGGAAGGGGAAAGGGAAGGAAGGAGGGGAAGAAGGATGGGGGGGAGAAGGAAGAGGGGAGAGAAGGAAGAGGGAGAAGGAAGAGGGGAGAGAAGGAAGGGGAGGGGGGAGAAGGGGAAGGGGGGAGGTGGGGGAGGTGGGGGAGAGGAAGGTGAGGGAGAAGGAAGAGGGGAGGGAAGGAAGGGGAGGGGGAGAAGGAAGAGGGGAGAAGGTGAGGGAGAAGGAAGAGGGGAAGAGAAGGAAGGGGAGGGGGAAAGAAAGGGAAGGGGAGGGGGAGAAGGAAGGTGGGGGAGGTGGGGGGAGAAGGAAGGTGAGGGAGAAGGAAGAGGGAAGAGAAGGAAGGGGAGGGGAAAAGGAAGGGGGGGGGGGGGAGAGAAGGAAGGTGAGGGAGAAGGAAGAGGGGAGAGAAGGAAGGGGAGGGGGGGAAAGAAAGGGAAGGGGAGGGGGAGAAGGAAGGGGGGAGGTGGGGGAGAGAAGGAAGGTGAAGGGGAGGTGAGGGGAAGGTGAGGGGAGAAGGAAGGGGAAGGGGAAAGAGGGAAGGGGAGGGGGAGAAGGAAGAGGGGAAGGTGAGGGAGAAGGAAGAGGGGAGAGAAGGAAGGGGAAAAGAAGGGGGGGGGGGAAAAGGAAGGGGGGGTGGGGGAGAGAAGGAAGGTGGGGAGAAGGAAGAGGGGAGAGAAGGAAGGGGAGGGGGGAAGAAAGGGAGAGGGGGAGAAGGAAGGGGGGAGGTGGGGGGGAAGGAAGGAAGGGGAGGGGAGAAGGATGGGGGGAGGTGGGGGAGAGAAGGAAGGGGGGGGGAAGGAAGAGGGAGAGAAGGAAGGGGAGGGGGGAAGAAAGGGGGAAGGGGGGGGAGAAGGAAGAGGGGAGAGAAGGAAGGGGAGGGGGGAGGGAAGGGGGAAGGATGGGGGAGGTGGGGGGGAGAGAAGGAAGGTGAGGGAGAAGGTGAGGGAGAAGGAAGAGGGGAGAGAAGGAAGGGGAGGGGGAAAAGGAAGGGGGAGGTGGGGGAGCGAAGGAAGGAGAAGGTGAGGGAGAAGGAAGAGGGGAGAGAAGGAAGGGGAGGGGGGGAAAGAAAGGGGGGGAAGGGGAGGGGGAAAAGGAAGGGGGGAGGTGGGGGAGAGAAGGAAGGTGAGGGAGAAGGAAGAGGGGAGAGAAGGAAGGGGAGGGGGGAAAGAAAGGGGGGAGAGAATGAGGGGGGAGAAGGGAACGGAGCAGTGTGGGGATTCCTTCCAGGACAGGCACACCTCCCGAGCTGCTTATCACTGCATGCACATTGAGCAGTGAGGATGGAGCGGCTCAGCAGCCATGAAAGGAGGGGGAGGAGAGGAGAAGCTACGGGTTTCCTGGCCATTCCCGGGTGTGCTACGAATGTTCTGTGAGCGGCGGGACGTGTTTCTTCCAGCTAACTAAAGCTCTCCACAGCACCAGAAACACCTTCCTCCGCTCGCGAAACATCCGCAGCACACTACTCATTCAGCGCACCAACTGACACTCCCCCGGGGCTCCGGCTAGTGCTATTTGTCCAGTTCTGATGTCCAGCTCTTCTGGGGCCCCAGGTGAACGTGGGGCCCCCGGGCTGTGCCGGCTCAGTAAGACGGCCCTGCTCACACATGTTCACTTCAACAAATCTGGCCCTCTTTGAAAAAAGTTTGGACACCCCTGAACTACAGCTATTACTGAACTAAAATAGACCAATCACAGAACCTTTGTGAAGAAATTTCCATCATTTTATGCTTCTTATATAACGCATCTCTCTCTGCCAAGGAATATTCCGAACCCGGCAAGGAAATCAGTACACACATCTCTCACGTTACCTTTCTGGTGCCATCTGCCTCCTTGCTACTAACATGTTCAGAATGGTGCTAATCTCTGTATGATTACAACTGGCACACAGAGTGCCAACCCCGGGCACAGAAGTCTTACACAAAAATACTCTCACTAATCTCCTCTGGTTTTGGGACCGGGGCCAGGCAAGTAGATGAAACACGACCAGCGGATCATCGAAACACCAACCAAAGATTTTTTTTCTTCTATCGTTCATCAAATCTTTTGAGGAATTATGACTCCAGTGATAAATGAGCAGTCACCACTGGCGCCACCTTCCCTATCCATCGCTGCCACCCCACATCCATGCATCCTGGCCCCTTTCAGGACACCAGGCGCCTACATTTCAGTGTGGGGACAGCCTTCCCAGAAGAGTTGAAGCTGTTATATCTGCAAAGGGTGGGCCAACTCATTATTGAACCCTACGGACTAAGACTGGGATGTCATTAACCACTTGCCATCTCTGTCATTGTAGAATGACGGCCACAAGGTGGCTCTACAATGCCGGGAGGCCGTCTATTGACATCCTTGGCTCCTCCCCGGCCACTGGGGGGGCGCGCTCCATCGGCGCATACGCATGCCCGCCGTGTCACTCAGGTGCCGATGTGCGTGCCTGGCGGCCACGATGTCTGGCAGGTAACCGCGATCGGCAGTTACAGAGACAGGAACGTGGATCTGTGTGTGTAAACACAGAGATCCACGTCCTGTCAGGGAGAGGAGACCGATGGTGTGTCCCTTGTACATAGGAACAACCATCGGTCACCTCCAGAGGCGGCTCTTTAATTAGGCAAATGAGGTGGTCGCCTAAGGCCTAGCACCCACAGGGGTCTCGCAGCCGCCTAACATATTCCTCATATCCAATGTGCTCAGGCAGCGTTAAGAGCCCAGCGTCCCTAACAGCCAGTGAATATCGGTGACACCACCCCTTGTGACGTCAATGACCCAGCATGCCCTCAGTCAATGGAGTAACTAGGGGGCGGGTTCACCAGGTGACATCACCGGGTGGCCCCCTGCTCCTTAGTTATTAAAGAGCAGGATCTGGGGGACGCCTTGTTAAAGAGGGCTTCCAGATTCCGATAAGCCCCCTGCCCGCAGACCCCCACAACCACCGGCCAGGGTTGTGGGGAAGAGGCTGTTGTTCTTGAATTATTTTTCCCATCATGGGTGTGAATGGGGCCCCATATCAAGGCCTCACAAAGTCTAGAGCCGCCTCTGGTCACCTCCCCCAGTCAGTCCCCTCCCCCCACAGTAAGAATCACTCCCAGGGAACACATTAACCCCTTGATTGACCCCCTAGTGGTTAACCACTTCCCTGACAGTCACATTTTATACAGTAATCAGTGCATATGTATGTCCCAAAAATGTGTCAAAAGTCTCCGATGTGTCCGCTATAATGTCGCAGTCATGATAAAAATCGCTGATCGCTGCCATTACTAGTAAAAAAAAATAATAATAATAAAAATGTCACAATTCTATCCCCTATTTTGTAGGCGCGATAACTTTTGCGCAAACCAATCACTATACGCTTATTGCGATTTTTTTTACCAAAAATATGTACAAGAATACGTATCGGCCTAAACTGAGAAAAAAAATATATACATTTTTTTTTAAAGAATGGGATACTTATAATAGCAAAAAGTTAAAAATATTGAATTTTTTCAAAATTGACGCCGTATTTTTGTTGATAGCGCAAAAAATAAAAACCGCAGAGGTGATCAAATACCACCAAAAGAAAGCTCTACTTGTGGGAAAAAAAGGACGCCAATTTTGTTTGGGAGCCACGTCGCACGACCGCGCAATTGTCATTCAAAACGTGACAGTGCTGAAAGCTGAAAATTGGCCTGGGCAGGAAGGGGGTATATGTGCCCAGTAAGCAAGGGGTTAAAGGGGTTGGAAAGGTTTGTGTTTTCTCACCTTAATGCCTCCTATGCATTAAGGTGAAAAAACATCTGATGATTGCCGGCCCCCCCCCCCCCCCCCACCGTTCTACTTACCTGAGCCCTGGAAAGTCCCGCGTCGCGAACGTGCTCTTCCTTTGCTCGGACTTCTCTGCTCTTCATTGGATAGATCGATAGCAGCACGGCCATTGGCTCGCGCTGCCGTCAATCAACTCCAATGGCGCGAGGGCTGGGGGGGGCGGGGCCGAGTCCTGTAGTTGGCGGATACAGACACCGAATACACGACTTCGGAAGCGCGCCCGCAAGGTAACCTCCTTGGGAGAGCACTTCCCAGAGGGGGTTATCAGAAGCGGGGAGGAGCCGAGAGAGAGCCGCCGAGGGACCCCAGAAGAGGACGATCGGGGGCCACTCTGTTAAGCAGGGGCCAACACTGGAGCCCCACTGGCCTTTCCATTGCTTAACTCAGGGCTCGACAAAATCCGGGCGCCCGGTCACAATTGCGACAAGAAATTGTGACCTGGCGCCCGGGGAAGCTTAGGCCTGCAGAAGGGCGTGATCGTGCGGCAGGGGGAGGTGGGGGTGCATGGAGACAAGGGATCCTGCATTGGTGTTTTGTAATATTGATTAGTATTGGTGTTTGGTATTAGTGAATATTAATTAGTGTACATGATTAGTATTGGTCATTGATATTGGTAATTAGTACTGATCACAGTATTGGTGTTTTGTAATATTGATTAGTAAGGGGGGTTAGCATTGTTGATTAGTATCAGTTGTTAGTTTTGATGACAGTTTGGTGTTTTGTCATATTAATATACTGGTATTGTTATTATTGGTGATTAGTATTAGTGATGGTATTGGTAATTATTGTTGATCACTAATATTGGTGATTGATTGCAGTATAGAATTATTGGTTAGTAATGGTAATTCGTATTGCTGATTAGCATTAATGATAGCATTGGTGTTTTGTAATATTGATTAGGATTGTTAATTAGCATTGATTAATAGCATTGTTGTTGTAATGCTGATTAGTATTGATGATTGGTATTGTTATTAGTATTGGTATTCTGTATTGGTGATATTTGGTGTTTTGTTAGACTGATTAGTATTGGTGTTAGTATTGATGATTACTATTGGTGATATATTGGTCGTGATGATTAGTATCGATGATTGATATTGTTATTAGTATTGGTGATTTTTCTATTGCTTTGTAATATTGATTAGAAGTGGAACTGGTGATATTTTTGGTGTTTGGTAATGTTTATTAGTAACTGATTATATTATAGTATTGATTATATCATTAGTGTTTGGTAATGTTGGTTAGTATTGATGATTAGTATTGGTGATATTTTTGGTGTTTGGTCAAGCTGATTAGTATTGGTGATTGGTATTGGTGATTGGTATTGGTGATATTATTGTTTGTTTTGTAATGATAATTAGCATTGTTGATAGTATTGGTGATTTTGCTGTTGCTTTGTAATATTTATTATATATATATATATATTATATATATTTATTAGTAATTGATTATATTATTTTATTGATTATATTATTAGTGTTTATTAATGTTAGTTAGTATTGGTGATATTATTGATGTTTTGTTATAATGATTAGTATTGGTGTTAGTATTGATTATTACTATTGGTAATATTATTGGCGTTTGATCATGTTGATTAGTATTGATGATTACTATTGGTAATATTATTGGCGTTTGGTCATGTTGATTAGTATTGATTATTACTATTGGTAATATTATTGGCGTTTGGTCATGTTGATTAGTATTGATGATTACTATTGGTAATATTATTGGTGTTTGGTCATATTGATTAGTATTGATGATTACTATTGGTGATATTATTGGTGTTTTGTTATACTGATTAGTATTAATTATTACTATTGGTAATATTATTGGTGTTTGGTCATGTTGATAATATTGATTATTACTATTGGTAATATTATTGGTGTTTGGTCATGTTGATTAGTATTGATGATTACTATTGGTAATATTATTGGTGTTTGGCAATGTTGATTAGTATTGATGATTACTATTGGTGATATTGCTGATGTTTTGTTATACTGATTAGTATTGGTGTTAGTATTAATAATTAGTATTGGTGATATTATAATTGTTTTGTTATAATGATTAGTATTGGTGTTAGTATTGATGACTACTGTTGGTGATATTATTGGTGTTTTGTTATACTGATTGGTATTGGTGTTAGTATTGATAAATCCTGTTGGTGATATTACAGGTGTTTTGTTATACTGATTAGTATCAGTATTAGTATTGATTATAACTATTGGTGATCGGTACTGGTGAGTGATTGAAGTTTTCTGAGAGAAATAATGAACTAAGAATAAATAGAAATGTAATCTGATGTCGTACAATTATTGAGATCGCTATAAAGGAATGTGAGTGATAATGAGGCCTTTCCATTGTTCGGGATCCAGAGCTGGGTCACATTTTGTGTCATGTTATGACCTCAGACATGTAAGGCTTCCATTTACTGTAGGTGACAGGTCCACATTAAAGTAGGATCTATCATCTTAGTTAGAAATCAGGATTTTCTATTTTAATAATGGTACTAAAATCACTTAAAATAAGCAAAATCAAATTTCCTGTTGGAAGCACAAATAGAATGTAGCGTAGTGCCTGCTACCCTTACAGACTAAGTGCCCTCCTGAATAGCAAAACATGGCACACAGAACACAGGAGGCTCCTGTTGGATCATGGGAGCCAATCTTATTTCATGGCTCTGATTATTGGGGGGGGGGGGGGCATGTATTGAGGAGCTAAGATTTAAAATCCCTGCATGCTTTCTGGCCAGTTAGAGTCACCAATAAGACAGCGTCTGTATAAATCACAATAACACTTAACAAAATTAAAGCGTTAAAGGTTAAAATAGGCGTTACTTATCGGTTTCTCCCCGCGATCCTCCATCGCGTCTCCCCTTAAGTATTTGTGACTCTGGGTGGACATAGCTGGGATGCGATTCATTAGGATGGCTCGGGGTAACTAAGCCTCGGATGATCTGGACTCAGCACTGAGCAGGTGGTTGGCTCTCATCCCCTTCCCTACAGGCCTCTGCCAGCCAGGGGGTGGGGGGGATAAGACCCCTCGTACGGCCTGTAAGCATGCATGGCCTCCCATTACGCAGGGCCCGGCATGTGGCAGCTTGCAGAGCATTAACTGTATCATAATTCTGCGAAGCCTTTCATACTTTGGGCCTTATTATTGAAATTAATATGAGCCGGCCAGGGACCTTCATACGGGGCCACCAGACTACAGGACATTTACTAGCGGAGTGTGGACGGCGTGATGGAAGGAATTACTTTCTTTCAATCAGAGTTCCCCTTTAAAGTGTACATAAACCTCAACCATGATCTCTTATTAGATCTCTAATGATCAGTTAAATATACCATTGTAAGGGTTTTGTTATATCTGCTCCGTAAGTGCGAAAAAATCCCAGTTGATCCTGCCAGAGATCTTGTGAGCTGATAACTTCCTGTGTTCTCTGCCTGTGCTGCATTCTTATCAGTTACATTGTTCCCAGCTATTCTCTGGGGACTACACTACACCTCCCCCAATCATAGAGAAGAGGACAGGGCCGCCATCAGGAATTATGGGGCCCCACACAGTTTCAGGCATGGGCCCCCTGGAGCAGAGAGAACCGGGGGGGGGTGCCTGCCGCCTCAAATTGAGAAGCGGGGGTGCTGCCGCCACTTGAGAAGTGGGGGAGTGCTGCCGCCAATTGAGAACTGCCGCCAATTGAGAAGCGTGGGGGTGTCGCCGCCATTTGAGAAGCGGGGGGTGCTGCCTCCGCGAAATGAGGTTGGGGGGTCTACCCTGGGGACCTCTGGGCCCCTTGCAAAGAAAATATTTAAAAAAAAGGGTGGGTAGCCATTCTGGGCCCTGGCGACCTCTGGACCCTTTAATAACAATAAAACATTAAAAAATATATATAAAAAATAAATAAATAAAAGGGGGGGGGGGTTGCCATCTGGGGCACTGGGGAACTCTGGGCCCTTTAATAAATAAATACTAAAAAAATATATATAAAAACTAAAAATTATAAAAATAAATGGGGTTGCCGTCCAGGGCCCTGGGGACCTCTGGGCCCTATAATAAAAAATAAAAAAAATGTATACATAAAAAAAATTCAAAAACATTTTTTTATAAAAAAAAAAAGGGGGGTTGCCATCCGGGCCCTGTGGACCTCTGGGCCCTTTAAAAAAAATACCAAAAAAATAAAAGAAAAAATATAAAAATGTATGGGGTTGCCGTCCAGGGCCCTGGGGACCTCTGGGCTCTTTAATAATAAAAAAAAATGTATACATAAAAAAAATTTAAAAACATTTTTTTATAAAAAAAAAAAGGGGGGGTTGCCATCCGGGGCCCTGGGGACCTCTGGGCCCTTTAAAAAAAATACCAAAAAAATAAAAGAAAAAAAGAAAAAATATAAAAATGTATGGGGTTGCCTTCCAGGGCCCTGTGGACCTCTGGGCCTTTAATAATAAAAAAAAATGTATACATAAAAAAAATTAAAAAACATTTTTTTATCAAAAAAAGGGGGGGTTGCCATCCGGGACCCTGGGGACCTCTCGGCCCTTTAAAAAAAATACTAAAAAAAATAAAAGAAAAAATATAAAAATGTATGGGGTTGCCGTCCAGAGCCCTGGGGACCTCTGGGCCCTTTAATAAATAAAATGTATACATAAAAAAAGGGGGGTTGCCATCTGGGGCCCCGGGGAACTCTACAGGTGTACTGCCTGTACCCCCCCCCCCCTCTAATGGCGGCCCTGGAAGAGGGAAGGGGAGATGTGTTTTGGAACTACATATCCCATGATGCTCATGCACTCTGCAGTGTAGTTGAGCATCATGGGAAATGTAGTTCCAAAACATCTGGGGTGCCAAGGTTCCCCATCACTGGCCTAGGGTGAATCAATCAATAAAAGGCCGTGTTGCGTGTTTTGCACCGAGAATTGCGAATGAGTGTGATTGGAGCCTTAGGGCCAATTCTCCCAGTGTGCGGTGACCATATGGTAAAACATCTGTCACCGCAGGGACACACAGGAAGCAAATGTTTCCTATGTGTCCCATTCACACCGCAAAGCAGCCTAGCACTGTGCTGCAGCATGCTGACATAAAA
The DNA here is from genome assembly GCA_029574335.1 of Rana kukunoris. Lineage (NCBI taxonomy): Eukaryota > Metazoa > Chordata > Amphibia > Anura > Ranidae > Rana > Rana kukunoris. The sequence continues at coordinate 146,406,037 of CM056060.1, forward strand.
AACGCCATAAAACTATCCCCTATTTTGTAGACGCTATGGGCCAGATTCTCTAAGAAATTCGCCGCCGTAGCGTAAGCCATTTACACTACGCCGCCGCATCGTACTAGAGCAAGTGCCGTATTCCCTAACCATTTGCTCCGTCGTTTGCGTTGGCGTAGCGAAAATGGCCCAGCGTAAGCCCGCGTAATTCAAATGAGGCGGCTTGTATTTAAATGAAGCGCGCCCCCGCGTCGAACGAACTGCGCATGCGCCGGCCGGGGAAAAAGCCCAGTGCGCATGCTCCAGCTCACGTCGGACATTTCTTTTTTTTTTATATATGTTTTGGGGATATTTATTACAGCAAAAAGTAAAAAAAAATGCTTTTTTTTTTTCAAAATCGTCGCTGTTTTTTTGTTTATAGCGCAAAAAAAAAAAAAAGACATGCAGTGATCAATTATTTTTTTTTACCAAAAATATGTAGAAGAATACGTATCGGCCTAAACTGAAAAAAAGAAATATATAAAAATAAACATTGGGATATTTATTATAGCAAAAAGTTAAAAATATTACTTTTTTTTTTCAAAATCTTCGCTGTTTTTTGTTTTTAGCGCAAAAAACAAACAAAAAAAAACGCAGAGGTGATCAAATACCACCAAAAGAAATCTCTATTTGTGGGTAAAAAAGGACGCCAATTTTGTTTGGGAGCCACGTCGCACGACCGCGCAAATGTCAGTTAAAGCGACGCAGAGCCGAATCGCAAAACCTGGCCCGGTCATTGGGCAGCCAAATCCTCCGGGGATGAAGTGGTTAATTGAAAGGCTGATCGCTGTGTGAAAGGGTCCTCATGGGAGATTATAGTGGAGCTCAGCCGCCATCGATCACCATCTACAGAATTTACAGTCTGTGAAAGACAATTCCTTGTGTTTGATCGCCATCTAGTGTATCAATTCCATTACTACGCCTACTAATAGATGCAAACGCATCCTCCAGAACTTGGAGCACCCCCTGAAATGTTGTGGGTGCTCCAAGGCTGTACCTTGTCCTCCATGTCCTTCTCCTGTCCTGCTGCACCCCCTTAGAATTGAGCCCCAAAATATATCTAAACCCAAAAAAGAAAATGTAATATATTGCAGCTTACCAGTCCTCAGATGTGGTGGCCGCATTTGTTTTCTTATTTTTTCCAGATATCTTTTATTTTTAACCGCTTAAGGACCGCCGCACGACGATATACGTTGAAAAAATGGCATGGCTGGGCACAAGGGCGTACAGGTACGTCCCCTTTAAGATCGCAGCCGGCGGCGCGCTCGCGACCCGGTCCTCTTCTCCGTGACCAGGAACAGCGGATTCGATGGCCGCCCGTGTCCCGCGATTGGGTCACAGAGAGGAAGAACGGGGAGAGGTGAGTGGAAGCTAACCTCTCCCTGTGCTTCCTAGTGAGCCTGTCACTGATCGTCTGTTCCCTGTCATAGGAAACGGCGATCAGTGACGTCACACGCCAAGCCACGCCCCCCTACAGTAAGAATCACACATTAGGTGACAGAGAGGAAGAACGGGCAGAGCTGAGTGTAAACACCCCTTCCCCGTTCTTCATTGTGGCAATGTCACTGATCGTCTGTTCCCTGTCATAGGAAACGACGATCAGTGACGTCACACGCCAAGCCACGCCCCCTAACAGTTAGATTCACACATTAGGTCACATTTAACCCCTAAAGCGCCCCCTAGTGGTCAACCCCTTCACTGTCATTTTTCATTTTCACAGCAATCAGTGCATTTTTATAACACTGATCGCTGTGAAAATGACAATGGTCCCAAAATAGTGTGAAAAGTGTCCGATGTGTCCGCCATAATGTCGCAGTCACGATAAAAATCGCTGATCGCCGCCATTAGTAGTAAAAATAAAATTATTAATAAAAATGCCATAAAATGACCCCCTATTTTGTAGACGCTATAACTTTCGCGTAAACCAATCGATAAACGCTTATTGTGTTTTTTTTTTTTTAACCAAAATATGTAGAAGAATACGTATCGGCCTAAACTGAGGGAAAGAATGTTTTATATATTTTTTGGGGGATATTTATTATAGCAAAAAGTAAAAAATATTGAATTTTTTTCAAAATTGTCGCTCTATTTTTGTTTGTAGCGCAAAAAATAAGAACCACAGAGGTGATCAAATACCACCTAAAGAAAGCTCTATTTGTGGGGAAAAAGGACGCCAATTTTGTTTGGGAGCCACGTCACGCGCAATTGTCAGTTAAAGCGACGCAAAAAAGTGGCCCGGTCATTAAGCTGCATAATGGTCCGGGGCTGAAGTGGTTAAGCGGTGATCCTGCCGGTCACACACTTCCTGTCCTAGGCTGATAACTCTCTCTGTATTGTGTCTAATGAAGAGCGGTGTTGTCACCCCACAACAAGACCACCAGGACATCCCCATCTCTTCAACTACAACATGCAGGGGGAGGTGTTCTATAGTCCCCGGAGATAGCTGGGGACAACATAACAGATAACAGTGCAGAGAGCACAGGAAGTTATCAGCTCACAATGAGTGAATAACTTGTATAGCGCTACACATGCAAACTAAATCGCCTGTTTTTGGCAGGATCGACGGGTATTTTTTTTCACTTATTGATATATTTAAGAGAAGAAAAGGGAGGAAAGAAACACAAAGTCACCAGAATTTTACTGGACTGAAAATATCATCATCGCCATGATTTGTGTTCCACTGACACCAATGATGGGGCACTATTCCTCCCACTGACACCAATGATGGGACACTATTCCTTCCACTGACACCAATGATGGGACACTATTCCTCCCACTGACACCAATGATGGGGCACTATTCCTTCCACTGATACCAACGATGGGGCACTATTCCTCCCACTGATACCAATGATGGGGCACTATTCCTTCCACTGACACCAATGATGGGACACTATTCCTCCCACTGACACCAATGATGGGACACTATTCCTCCCACTGACACCAATGATGGGACACTATTCCTCCCACTGATACCAATGATGGGGCACTATTCCTTCCACTGACACCAATGATGGGGCACTATTCCTCCCACTGACACCAATGATGGGACACTATTCCTTCCACTGATACCAACGATGGGGCACTATTCCTCCCACTGATACCAATGATGGGGCACTATTTCCACTGACACCAATGATGGGACACTATTCCTCCCACTGACACCAATGATGGGACACTATTCCTTCCACTGACACCAATGATGGGACACTATTCCTTCCACTGATACCAATGAGTGGGACACTATTCCTCCCACTGAAACCAATGATGGGACACTATTCCTCCCACTGATACCAACGATGGGGCACTATTCCTTCTACTGACACCAATGATGGGGCACTATTCCTCCCACTGACACCAATGATGGGACACTATTCCTTCCACTGACACCAACGATGGGGCACTATTCCTCCCACTGATACCAATGATGGGGCACTATTTCCACTGACACCAATGATGGGACACTATTCCTTCCACTGATACCAACGATGGGGCACTATTCCTCCCACTGATACCAATGATGGGGCACTATTTCCACTGACACCAATGATGGGACACTATTCCTTCCACTGACACCAATGATGGGACACTATTCCTTCCACTGATACCAATGAGTGGGACACTATTCCTCCCACTGACACCAATGACGAGACACTATTCCTTCCACTGACACCAATGATGGGACACTATTCCTTCCACTGATACCAACGATGGGGCACTATTCCTCCCACTGATACCAATGATGGGGCACTATTTCCACTGACACCAATGATGGGACACTATTCCTTCCACTGACACCAATGATGGGACACTATTCCTTCCACTGATACCAATGAGTGGGACACTATTCCTCCCACTGACACCAATGACGAGACACTATTCCTCCCACTGAAACCAATGATGGGACACTATTCCCCCCACTGATACCAACGATGGGGCACTATTCCTCCCACTGAAACCAATGATGGGACACTATTCCTCCCACTGACACCAATGATGGGACACTATTCCTTCCGCTAATACCAACGATGGGGCACTATTCCTGCCACTGACACCAATTATGGGGCACTATTCTTTCTTATACTGACACCAATGATGGGGCACTATTATTTCTTATACTGACACCAATGATGGGACATGATTCCTTCCACTGACACTAATAATGGGGCACTATTCCTCTTACTGACACCAATGATGGGGCACTGTTCTTTCTTATACTGACACCAGGCGGATTTAAGTGGTAAAAGCCAAATGATAATCCAGATACAGACAATACTCTCCACTTCTACTACCAATTTTCCATTACTAGAAGACACCTCCATCCCGACATCTCTTCTATTCCCACTCATTATTGTCGCCAACAGATCATGGCGCCAATTTATAACAACCATCCAATGACAATTTCTGACAACTCAAACCTGCTGCCATCTAAGGATAGGTTCAGTGTTCAGCTCCATCATTCATACCTTTTACCCTCCTCCATCACTCATAGCTCCTCCTCCATCACTCATAGCCCCTCCTTCATCACTCATAGCCCCTCCTCCATCACTCATAGCCCCTCCTCCATCACTCATAGCCCCTCCTCCATCACTCATAGCCCCTCCTTCATCACTCATAGCTCCTCCTCCATCACTCATAGCCCCTCCTTCATCACTCATAGCCCCTCCTTCATCATTCATAGCCCCTCCTTCATCATTCATAGCTCCTCCATCATCCATAGCCCCTCCTCCATCATTCAAAGCTCCTCCTCCATCATTCATAGCCCCTCCTCCATCATTCATAGCCCCTCCTTCATCACTCATAGCTCCTCCTCTATCACTCATAGCCCCTGCTTCATCACTCATAGCTCCTCCTCCATCACTCATAGCCCCTCCTCCATCACTCATAGCCCCTCCTCCATCATTCATAGCCCCTCCTCCATCATTTATAGCCCCTCCTTCATCACTCATAGCCCCTCCTTCATCATTCATAGCTCCTCCATCATCCATAGCCCCTCCTCCATCATTCAAAGCTCCTCCTCCATCATTCATAGCTCCTCCATCATTCATAGCTCCTCCTCCATCATTTATAGCCCCTCCTCCATCACTCATAGCCCCTCCTCCATCACTCATAGCCCCTCCTCCATCATTCATAGCTCCTCCATCATTCATAGCTCCTCCTCCATCATTTATAGCCCCTCCTTCATCATTCATAGCTCCTCCATCATTTATAGCCCCTCCTCCATCATTCATAGCTCCTCCTCCATCATTCATAGCTCCTCCTTCATCACTCATAGCTCCTCCTCCATCATTCATAGCTCCTCTTCCATTATTCATAGCTCCTCCTCCATCATTTATAGCCCCTCCTCCATCATTCATACCTTTTACCTGCTCTTCCATCACTCTTAGCCCCTCCTCCATCACTCAAAGCTCCTCCTCCATCATTCATAGTTCCTCCCCATTATTCATAGCTCCTCCATCATTCATAGTTCCTCCCCATCATTCATAGCTCCTCCTCCATCATTCATAGTTCCTCCGCATCATTCATAGCTCCTCCATCATTCATAGCCCCTCCCCTATCATTCATAGCTCCTCCTCTATAATGCTTAAATCCTCCTCTATCATGCATAGCCCCTCCTCCATCATTGATAGCTCCTCCCCCATCATTAATAGCTCCTTCTCCATCATTCATAGCTTTTACCCGCTCCTCCATCATTTATAGCTCCTCCTTCATCATTCATAGTGCCTCCCCCATCATTCATTGCTCCTCCTCCATCATTCACACCTTTTACCCACTCCTCCTCCATCATTCATAGCTCCTCCCCCTGCCCCTCACTCATCCCTCATATCATATCCCCCCCCTTCTCCTTCATTCATTGTCCCCCCTTCCCCTTCTTGTTTTATGTATGTTCTTCTTTTTTTTTTAAGCAAAAGACCAATTCTTTTTTTATTATTATCTTTTGCTTTAACCATTTAACCACTGGGCACTTAAACCCCCTTCCTAACCAGACCAATTTTCAGCTTTCGGTGCTCTCACAATTTGAATGACAATTACTCAGTCATACAACATTCTACCCATTTAAAATTTTTGTCCTTTTTTTCACACAAATAGAGCTTTCTTTTGGTGGTATTTGATCACCTCTGGGTTTTTTATTTTTTGCGCTATACAAGAAAAACGACTAAAAATTCTGTAAAAAAAAATTAAAAAATCTTGTTTCTGTCATATTAGCAGGTTATTTCTCACACACAGCATATGCATACCACAAATTACACCCCAAAACACATTCTGCTATTCCTCCCGAGTATGGCGATACCCCATGTGTGGGACTTTTACACAGCGTGGCCACATACAGAGGCCCAACCTGCAGGGAACGCCATCAGGCGTTCTGGAACACCCAGACCAATTCTGACATTCCTCTCCTACATGGAAAAATCATCATTTATTTGCTAGAAAATTACATAGAACCCCAAAACATTATATATGCTTTTTTAGCAAAGACCCTAGAGAATACAATGGCGGCCGTTACAACTTTTTATCTCGCATGGTATTTTTTGAACACGTGTTTTAAAAAAAAAACAGTTTTGTGCTAAAAAAAAATGATGAAGTTACGGCGAGTAAATAGATACCCAACATGTCACACTTCAAAATTGCGCACACTCATGGAATGGCGCCAAACTTCGCTACTTAAAAATCCCCATAGGCGACGCTTTAATTACTTTTATTGGTTACATGTTTTTAGTTACAGAGGAGGTCTAGGGCCAAAATGATTGCTCTCGCTCTAACGTTCGCAGAGATACCTCACATGTGTAGCTTGAACACCGTTTTCATATGTGGGCGGGACTTACGTATGCGTTCACTTCTGCATGAGAGCACACGGGGACAGGGGTGCTTTAAAAAAATGGGTATTGCAGAGTATTTGAGTATTGCAGAGTATTGGGGTATTGCAGAGTATCGCGCAGGGTATTGGGGTATTGTAGAGTATTGGGGTATTGCAGAGTATTGGGGTATTACAGAGTATCGCGCAGGGTATTGGGGTATTGCAGAGTATTGGGGTACTGCAGAGTATTGGGGTACTGCAGAGTATCGTGCAGGGTATTGCAGAGTATTGCAGAGTATCGCGCAGGGTATTGGGGTACTGCAGAGTATTGGGGTACTGCAGAGTATTGGGGTACTGCAGGGTATTGGGGTACTGCAGGGTATTGAGGTATTGCAGAGTATCGTGCAGGGTATTGGTGTATTGCGCAGGGTATTGCACAGTATTGGGGTACTGCAGAGTATTGGGGTACTGCAGAGTACTGGGGCATTGCAGAGTACTGGGGTATTGCAAAGTATTGGGGTACTGCAGAGTACTGGGGTATTGCAGAGTATTGGGATACTGCAGAGTATTGGGGTACTGCAGGGTACTGGGGTACTGCAGAGTACTGGAGTATTGCAGAGTATTGGGGTACTGCAGAGTATTGGGGTACTTCAGGGTACAGGGGTATTGCAGAGTACTGGGGTATTGCAGGGTACTGGGGTACTGCAGAGTACTGGGATATTGCAGAGTATTGGGGTACTGCAGAGTATTCCTGTACTACAGGGTACACGGGTATTGCAGAGTACTGGGGTATTGCAGAGTATTGGGGTACTGCAGAGTATTGGGGTACTACAGGGTATAGGGGTATTGCACAGTATTGGGGTACTGCAGAGTATTGGGGTACTGCAGAGTACTGGGGCATTGCAGAGTATTGGGGTACTGCAGAGTATTGGGGTACTGCAGGGTACAGGGGTATTGCAGAGTACTGGGGTACTGCAGGGTACTGGGGTATTGCAGAGTGCTGGGGTATTGCAGGGTACTGGGGTACTGCAGGGTACTGGGGTACTGCAGAGTACTGGGGTATTGCAGAGTATTGGGCTACTGCAGAGTATTGGGGTACTACAGGGTACAGGGGTATTGCAGAGTACTGGGGTACTGCAGGGTACTGGGGGTATTGCAGAGTACTGGGGTACTGCAGAGTATTGGGGTACTGCGGTACTGGAGAGTACTGGGGTATTGCAGAGTATTGGGGTACTGCAGAGTATTGGGGTACTACAGGGTAAAGGGGTATTGCAGAGTACTGGGGTATTGCAGGATACTGGGGTACTGCAGGGTACTGGGGGGATTGCAGAGCTGGGATGGATGGAGGGATGGCTGGATCTGTGACTGCATTTGTCACAGATCCAGCCACAGCGCAGCTGCTGACTCCCCGCTCCCCCCCCCCCCTCTCCTCGCACACTGTACCGAACGGTACAGAGAGGAGACTCAGGAGAGGGAGGAACCGGTGTCATCATTTGACGGCGCGATCACGTGGTAAACGGGGGCTATCAGCGGCAATTTACTGTGATCCGTGATGCGCCGGGAGCACGGACACTTCCGCGAGCACTTCCCAGGGGACGCACATTCGCGGAAGTGAAGGACGACGTCCCAGGGACGTCGTGTCAAAGTAACTCCACCTCGCCGTAGCAGTAGAATGCCTATGGCGCGGTGGGAAAGAGGTTACAAAGTTGATGAAGAGATTTGGTGCGTTTTTGACCCCCAGATCTCTCATTATTCTTATTACAAGGGATATTTTTTTTAAATTATAAAAACTATCACCATTTTATTCTCTAGGGTCTCTGCTAATATGTGTATATATATATAATGTTTGGGGGTTCTTAGTAATTTTCTAGCAAAAAATACAGATTTAAACATATAGGGCCAGATTCAGGTAGATGGGAGCATCTTTGCTCTGGAGTAACGCTTCTCATTTACGTTACTCTGGCGAAATTTTAGGAGCAAGTGCTGTTATTCATGAAGCACTTGCTCCTAAAGTTGCGGCAGCGCATCGCAAATGAGCCGGCGGAATTCAAATTGGGCGGGTATGGGGCGTGTATTATTTAAACTAAGCGCGATCCCGCGGTGAACGTACTGCGCATGCGTCGAGTGTCAATGCATCCCAGTGCGCATGCTCCAAATTCTGTCAGTGAACGTCAATGACGTCACATCCCCATTCATGGACGTTTTACGCAAGCGACGCAAATATTTTTTTTTTCGACGCGATGACGATGGCTATACTTAACATAGGATACTCCACTAGGGGGCATGTATTTATTTACGCCGCGTATCACTTACGGAAACGTCGGAAAGTCACTGCGTCGCGCCCGAATACGATCGTGAATTGCCGATTCCCGCTGATTAACATATTTTTTTGTCGTTAATCAGCGGGAACGCCCCCAGCGCCATTTTTAAATTAAAGTTGCGAATTCAATTACGCCTCTCGCATCGGAACTCCAACCTCGGCGTTTCTTGTTTTCTGGTTACAGAAAACAGAAACGCCGGCTTAAAGTGACAGTTAGGCTGGCGGATCACTGGATACTCCAGCCTAACTCTACCTGAATCTGGCCCAAAGTGGTGAACTCCAGGCAAACAATACAAATAAACTAGATAGCGTGACGCCTCTCCCCTCTCCCCCAGATCACCCGTCACTCTGCTCTCTGCTCCTATCAGCATGCTTTTTACACTACAGCACAGCTGGTGCTGCTTCTCCCAATCCCAGCCTGAGCTCTGCTGTACAAGGCCAGGGAAAATACAAGTCGAATTCAGGTAGAGAATAAAGAGCGCAGACACGCTGACAGCACTGAACGTACGCAGACAGAAGCAGGGAATTCTCTTACCTCCTCCGGCGGGCTGTGGCTCCCCTCCAGCTGTGGACGGCGACATTTATAGCGGCTCCCACAGAAGTGTCTCCTTCTATATTTGGGCAACAATGGTCAGATCCGGCGGCTGATACCGTCTTATAATAGTCTGGGGGGGAGGGGGGGTAAGAAGGGGGAGGGGGGGGCTCTGCCTGTGGGGTAAAATCGATATTTTGCCCTTTTGTCCGCAGGAAATTGTAACACTTTCACCTGTTTGTGGAGCCGCTGCGGGCGATTCGTCTGCCGCCCCCCCCCCCCCCCCAGATCAGGAGATCACACGCTGCGCGTTCTGCCATTATTTTGTACACTTTATTTTATTTCATTTTTTTAATAACTTTTCTCGCCATCGCTTTTTTTTCCCCTTGAGATTTAACCCCTCATTGGCAAATCGTACATCCAAAGCCCGCAGCGAACATGCCAACCTGCACACCCCCCCCACCCCAAAAAAAATGAAAATAAATTCCACCCAAAAGAAACAATGCACAAATGCGCTCCCCCCCAAAAGAAAATCCCCCCTTCTATCACAAATGTGCTCCCCCCCAAAAGAAAATCCCCCCTCCTAGCACAAATGCACTCCCCCCAAAATAAAATCCCCCCTCCTAGCACACATGTGCTCCCCCCCTAAAAGAAAATCCCCCTCCTAGCACAAATGTGCTCCCCACCAAAAGAAAATCCCCCCTCCTAGCACAAATGCGCTCCCCACCAAAAGAAAATCCCCCCTCCTAGCACAAATGCACTCCCCCCTAAAATATAATCCCCCTCCTAGCACAAATGCACTCCCCCCAAAAAGAAAATCCCCCCTCCTAGCACAAATGCACTCCCCCCAAAATAAAATCCCCCCTCCTAGCACAAATGTGCTCCCCCCCTAAAAGAAAATCCCCCCTCCTAGCACAAATGCGCTCCCCACCAAAAGAAAATCCCCCTTCCTAGTACAAATGTGCTCCCTCCCTAAAAGAAAATCCCCCCTCCTAGCACAAATGTGCTCCCCCCTAAAAGAAAATCCCCCCTCCTAGCACAAATGCGCTCCCCACCAAAAGAAAATCCCCCCTCCTAGTACAAATGCGCTCCCCCCAAAAGAAAATCCCCCCTCCTAGCACAAATGCGCTCCCCCCAAAAGAAAATCCCCCCTCCTAGCACAAATGCGCTCCCCCCCAAAAGAAAACCCCCCTCCTAGCACAAATGTGCTCCCCACCAAAAGAAAATCCCCCCTCCTAGCACAAATGCGCTCCCCACCAAAAGAAAATCCCCCCTCCTAGTACAAATGCGCTCCCCCCAAAAGAAAATCCCCCCTCCTAGCACAAATGCACTCCTCACCAAAAGAAAATCCCCCCTCCTAGCACAAATGTGCTCCCCACCAAAAGAAAATCCCCCCTCCTAGCACAAATGTGCTCCCCACCAAAAGAAAATCCCCCCTCCTAGCACAAATGCGCTCCCCACCAAAAGAAAATCCCCCCTCCTAGCACAAATGTGCTCCCCCCAAAAGAAAATCCCCCTCCTAGCACAAATGCGCTCCCCCCAAAAGAAAATCCCCCCTCCTAGCACAAATGTGCTCCCCCCAAAAGAAAATCCCCCCTCCTAGCACAAATGCACTCCCCCCCAAAATATAATCCCCCTCCTAGCACAAATGCACTCCCCCCCAAAAGAAAATCCCCCCTCCTAGCACAAATGTGCTCCCCCTGAAATCACCCCTCCCAGCACAACTCCGCCCATCCCTGCTCCTAGCACATATCCCCCACATCATTCCGACTAGCACAAATCCCCCCCACCCCCAAAAAAATCACTTCCTAGCGCAATTTTTCTACGCCCTCTACCCTATCACCTTTTCTAGCACAAACCCCCCAAATCCCCTCTCCTAGCACAAATGTGCTCACCCCCCCCCCCAAAAAAACGATGCTCCTAGCACAAACCCTCTACCCCTGAAATTTCCCTCCCCCCCTCCCAGCACAAATCCCCCCCATCCCTACCCTTAGCACATATCCCCCAAATAATTCCTTCTAGCACAAACCCCCCAAATCCCCCCTCCTAGCACAAATTTTCACTCCCCCCTCCCCCCATCCTCCCAAATCCCCCCTCCTAGCACAAATTTTCACTCCCCCCCCCATCCTCTCAAATCCCCCCTCCTAGCACAAATTTTCACTCCCCCCCCATCCTCCCAAATCCCCCCTCCTAGCACAAATCCTCTACCACTCAAATTTCCCCTCTGAGCACTCCCCCCCCGCCCCTACATTCCATTTAAAATGGTTTCTTATGGGACACACTCACATCCATGCGTTTTCCAGCCGCTGTGTTTTTTGAAAGGGTCAGGGAATTTTTTAACCCCCTTTGAGCCGGCGGTTTTTGTGACCGCCGTGATTGGTAGCTTTCTGTTAGGGCGCGCCACCTTGGCACAGCTCTATTTGCATTAATGCGCCAAGGCTCGCCCACCGAGAGGCCGCATCTTCGAGGTTAAAACGCGGCATGGTGCATTTTTAATAGACTTCAATGAACACTCTGCGGAAACGCATGTCGTTTTTAATCCGCCAAAAAAAGAAAAAAAAAGTGAGACTTTTCTTTCCTATTTTGTGTATTTTGGTATCACAGGTAATTTTTTTTTTTGTTCACAGAACAAAGAAAATATATATATTATTTGTGTTCCATCACTATTTATTTGACATTTTTTAATTATTTTATTCTTTTAGTGAAAAAACTTGAAAAAGATTAACCACTTAAGACCCGGACCATTAACCAGCTAAAGGACCTTGCCCCTTTTTGCGATTCGGCACTGCGTCGCTTTAACTGACAATTGCGCGGTCGTGCGACGTGGCTACGAAGCAAAATTGGCGTCCTTTTTTTCCCACAAATAGAGATTTCTTTTGGTGGTATTTGATCACCTCTGCGGTTTTTATTTTTTGCGCTATAAATAAAAATAGAGCGACAATTTTGAAAAAAAATATCAATATTTTTTACTTTTTGTCGTAATAAATATCCCCCAAAAATATATAAAAAAACATTATTTTCCCTCAGTTTAGGCCGATACATATTCTTCTACCTATTTTTGGTTAAAAAAAATCGCAATAAGCGTTTATCGATTGGTTTGCGCAAAATTTATAGCGTTTACAAAAAAGGGGATAGTTTTATGGCATTTTTATTAATAATTTTTTGTTTTACTACCAATGGTGGCAGCGATTTTTTTCGTGACTGCGACATTATGGCGGACACATCGGACAATTTTGACACATTTTTGGGACCATTGTCATTTTCACAGCAAAAAATGCTATAAAAATGCACTGATCACTGTGAAAATGACAATTGCAGTTTAGGAGTTAACCACAAGGGAGCGCTGTAGGGGTTAAGTGTGACCTCATGTGTGTTTCTAACTGTAGGGGGGCGGGGCTGGACGTGTGACGTCACTGATCGTCTTTCCCTATATCAGGGAACAGACGATCACTGACACTGCCACAATGAAGAACGGGGAAGGTGTGTTTACACTCACCTCTCTCCATTCTTCAGCTCCTGTGACCGATCGCGGGACACCGGCGGCGATCGGGTCCGGCAGGCGCGGTCACGGAGCTTCGGACCGGGTCGCGAGTGTGCCTGCGCCGGCGCGATCGTGGCCCGCGGCTGGGCTCTTAAAGGGGACGTATATATACGTCCTTGTGCCCAGCCGCGCCATTCTGCCGACGTACATCGTCGTGCGGCGGTCCTTAAGTGGTTAATGGAAATAGGTTTTTCGTGAGCTTTTTAGGTGCTGTTTTTAGCGTGAGCGCGCCTCAGTGTGAACGCCGTCTAACAGAAAGGATAAAAAAAAACACAAAAGCGCATTACAAAGTTTTCTTTTTTATTTCATCTTTGCGGTCTGCGGCTGAAATGTGAGGCTAATTCCAGCCATGAGGATCGCTCATCGCTCATCGCTCATCTTGACCTGCGGGTTCCGGGGATTTCGCCTCTTGCTGACAGCTGCCTTGTGGGTAATTGGAGTGGATCAGCAGTACAAGGGTTAAATCCAATCTTCACCGACCATCCTCGGTGGAATTTATTACCCCCCTCCCGCCCGCAGTATGTGGGGTTCAGTTTCGGGGGGAGCTCCTCTTCCACTTATTAGAATCTTGGGTGATAATTGCTGAGGCCGCCGGGATCTGGAGGCTCACACACCGACCGAGGCGCCCCTAATCCACATCGGGCGCTTTGCCCGCCGCTCCTCCAGTAGCAGCGGCATGTTGGATGGGCACCAGGCACGACGTCTCGTTTGGCTCTTTGTGGAGATATCCGAGATGCCGGGAATCCCAACCGCTTTGTCAAGTGCGAGGAATGGGAGCCGGCGGGCACTTGTTTTATTCTTCAAGAGATGAAGAGATTTTATAGGAGTCAGAAGTGACGTTCCAGTTCTAGGTGGAGTCTGGTGGGTTCTACGCCCGGCCGGCTACTCCTGTGTCCCGGATCCTCCGGCAGGGAGATCTCCCTCCCCGGCTTTGTTCCCGTCCATCTGGGAGATCCAGGATCTTCCCATCCAGCTTTATGTGTATGTGGGCAACAGATCATTGTATGAAAGATGATGTCACCCCCAGGAGTGACATCATAGGGCCAGATTCACGAACAGTTAGGCTGGCGGATCGAGTGATCCGCCAGCCTAACTGTGACTTTGAGCCGGCGTTTCTGTTTTCTGTAACCAGAAAACAAGAAACGCCGGGTTGAAGTTCCGATGCGAGCAGCGTAACTGAGTTTCGCCATCGCATCGTTACTTCAACTTAAAAATGGCGCCGGGGGCGTTCCCGCCGATTTACGCTCAAAAAATATGTTAATGAGCGGAAATCGGCAATTCACGATCGAATTCCGGCGCGACGCAATGACGATACGACGTTTCCGGACGGGATACGCGGCGCATAGATATACCTACATGGGGTTGGAGTATCCTATGTTAGGTATAGGCGTCGTCATCGCGTCGGGAAAAAAAAAAAAAATGTCGCTTGCGTAAAACGGTCATGAATGGGAATGTGACGTCATTGACGTTCATTCACAGATTTTGGAGCATGCGCACGGGGATGTTTTGACACTCGACGCATGCACAGTACGTTGGCGGCGGGATCGCGCGTAGTTAGCATACTACACGCCCCGTACCCGCCCAATTTGAATTCCGCCGGCTCATTTGCGATGCGCTGTCGCAACTTTAGGAGCAAGTGCTTCGTGAATGACAGCACTTGCTCCTAAAATTTCTGCAGCGCAACGCAAATGAGAAGCGTTACTCCAGAGCAAAGATGCTCTGGACTACCTGAATCTGGCCCATAGTGTGTCCTACTCATCCCTCTGTTATCCTTCTCATCCCCGTCCTCCTCTTCCCTCCCATTCCCCAGAAGGATCATTACCATGCTTCATTCTTGTCCTGCTTCCCCCTCATCACTCATCCTCTTTCTTATCTCCCATCCTCCTCTTCATCCCCACCCCGCCCCCCCCCCCCTCAACCCTCTCCTCATCCTGTTCCTTAGCCACATTCTTTTCCTCCCCGTCATTCTCAATCCTCCTCCTTACCCCACTCCTTTCCCTCTTTTCCCACCCCCCTCATCCCTAACTTCCTCCTCTTTCCTCCAACTACTGTTCTGTTTATACCGTCCTCATCACCCATCTTCTTTCTCATTCTCATCCCTGTGCTTTACCTCAGCCCTCTTCCTCATCCCTATCCTTTTCCCTCCTCATCTTCCATCCATCTTCTTCCTCATCCTCTTTTTTAGCTCCCATCCTCCTCTTGATCCCCATCTGCTTCTTCATCCCTCATCCTCATCCTCATCCTGTTCCTTACCCACATTCTCGTTTCCTCATCCCTGTACTCCCTTCTTCATTCTTAATCCTCCTTTTTACCCCAATCCTTTCCCTCATTTCCCACCCCCCTCATCCTTATCTTCCTCCTTTTTCCTCCCGCTACTGTTCCGTGTACCCCATCCTCATCCCTCATCTTCTCTCTCAACTCCTGTCCTCACCCCTATTCTCTGCTCATCTTCAATCCTCCTCCTTATCCCCAAATCCTTCTCTTCTTTATTCCCCATGCTTCTCGTTCCCTGTTTTTTTTTCCTTGTCTCTCGCTTCCTCTTCATTCCTCATCCTACTGTTCTGTATATCCCATTCTTATCCTTTTTTCCTTTTCATCCCTCATCTTCTTTCCTCATCCCTACCTTCCTCCTTCTTCCTCATCCTACGGTTCTGTATACCTCAATTATTATCCTCCTCTTCATCCCTATGCTCTTCCTTATCCCTTATCTTCTTTCCCATCCTCATCCCCGTGCTCTACCTTAGCCCTCTTACCCTTCCCTCCTCATCTTCCACCCTCTTCCTTTTCCTAATATCCTTCTTTTCTTCATTCCCCACCCTACTAATTTTCCCATTTTTTCCTCATCCCTACCTTCCTCCTCCTTCCTTATTCTACTGTTCTGTAAACCCCATTATTATCCTCCTCTTCATCCCTATGCTCTTCCTTATCCCTTATCTTCTTTCCCATCCTCATCCCTGTGCTCTACCTTAGCCCTCTCCCTCATCCCTATCCTCTTCCCTCCTCATCTCCCATCAATTTTCTTCCTCATCACTCATCCTCTTTCTTATCTCCCATCCTCCTCTTTATCCTCATCCCACCCCCACCCCCCCTCAACCTCATCCTGTTCCTTAACCACATTCTCTTTTCCTCATCGCTGTACTCCGTTCTTCATTCTCAATCCTCCTCTTTACCCCAATCCTTTCCCTCATTTCCCATCCCCCTCATCCCTATCTTCCTCCTCTTTCCTCTCACTACTGTTCTGTCTACCCCGTCCCTATCCCTCATCTTCTTTCTCAACTCCTGTCCCTACCCCTATCCTCTTCCCTCCTCATCTTCAATCCTCCTTCTTATCCCAAAATCCTTCTCTTCTTCATTCCCCATCCTTCTCGTTTCCCTGTTTTTTTTTCGCTAATCCCTATCTTCCTCCTCTTCCTTCCTCATCCTACTGTTATGTTCACGCCATTCTTATGCTCCTCTTCATCCCGCATCTTCTTTCCCATCCTCATACCAGTGCTCTACCTCAGCCCTCTTCCTCATCCCTATCCTCTACCCTCATCTTCCATCCTCTTCCTTATCCTAATATCCTTCTTTCTCATCCTACTGTTCCGTATACCCCATCCTTATCCTCCTCTTCATCACTATGCTCTTCCTTATCCCTCATCTTCTTTCCCATCCTCATCCCTGTGCTCTACCTTAGCCCACTACCTCATCCCTCATCCGTTTCCTCCTCATCTTCCATCCTCCTCTTTATTCTAAAATCCTTCTCATCTTCATTCCCCATCTTTCTCATTATCCATTTTTTTTCCTCATCCCTCATCTTCTTTCTCAATTCCTGTCCTCTTCCCATCCTCTTCCCATCCTTCTCCCATCCCTCCTAATCTTCCATCCTCCTCCTTATCCCAAAATCCTTCTCTTCTTCATTCCCCACCCTTCTCGTTCCCCATTTTTTTCCTCCACATCCCTATCTTCCTCCTCCTTCCTCATCCTACTGTTCTGTATACCCCATTCTTATCCTCCTCTTCATCGCTATGCTCTTCCTTATCACTCATCTTCTTTCCCATCCTCATCCCTGTGCTCTACCTTAGCCCTCTTCCTCATCCCTCATCCGTTTCCTCCTCATCTTTCATCCTCCTCTTTATCCTAAAATCTTTCTCTTCTTCATTCCCCATCCTTCTAATTTTCACATTTTTTCCTCATCCCTACAGTCCTCTTCCTTCCTCATATTCTGTATACCCCATCCTTATCCTCTTCATCCCTATCATCCTCCTCCTTCCTCATCCTACTGTTCTGTATACCCCTTCCTTATCCTCCTCTTCATACCTGTTCTCTTCCTCATCCCTTATCTTCTTTCCCTTCCTCATCCCTTATCTTCTTTCCCATCCTCATCCCTTTTCTCTACCTCGGCCCTCCTCCTCATCCTCATCCCCCCCCCCCCCTCATTTCCCACCCTCCTCCGTATCCTAAACATCTCCTCTTCATTCCCCATCCTCCTCATTATATAATTTTTTCTCTCATCCTTATCTTCTTCCTCCTCACCCTCAACTCTACTGCTCAGTGTACCCCATCCTTCTTTTCATTCCCAGTCCTCTCCTTCATCCTCCATCCCCCTACTTATGACCCCCAATAGTAACTTCTTCTATATTTTCCTCATTCCTCATTCTTTTAACTTTCTCATCCTACATCCTCCTCATCCCCCTTTGCCAACATCTCCCATCCTCCTCCTCCCCCTTCCCTTTTCCCCATTCATCTAATCTGCACCTCAGTCCACTTCCTCATCACCATCTTCATTCTAATCCTTTAACCTCCTTCTCAACCCTCAGCCTCATTCCCAATCTCTTCTTCACCCCTTTTCCCTTCCTCCTCATTCTCTTCACTCCCATCCTTGTTATTCCCCATTTTAACCTCATCCCTATCTTCCTCCTCCTCATCCCCAACCCTCAGTGCTGGCCCAAGACATTGTGCTGCCTGGCACCAAGAATGAAATGCTGCCCCCCACCCCCCCCCCCCCCGCCAAATAAATCACGCCCACCAAAAAAAAAAGAGAGAGAGAGAGGGGGGGGTCAGGAGAGAGAGAGGGTCAGGAGAGAGAGAGAGAGGGTCAGGAGAGAGAGAGAGAGGGTCAGGAGAGAGAGAGAGAGGGGCAGGAGAGAGAGAGAGGGGGCCAGGAGAGAGAGAGAGAGAGAGAGAGAGGGTCAGGAGAGAGAGATAGGCAGGAGAGAGAGATGGGACCGGAGAGAGAGAGGGGCAGGAGAGAGAGAGGGGGCAGGAGAGAGATGGGGGCAGGAGAGAGAGGGAGAGAGGGGCAGGAGAGAGAGAGGGGCAGGAGAGAGAGAGGGGCAGGAGAGAGAGAGGGGCAGGAGAGAGAGGGGCAGGAGAGAGAGAAGGGCAGGAGAAGGAGAGGTGCAGGAGAAGGAGAGGTGCAGGAGAGAGAGAGAGAGAGGCAGGAGAGAGAGAGAGAAATGGGCAGGAGAGAGAGAAGGGCAGGAGAAGGAGAGGTGCAGGAGAAGGAGAGGTGCAGGAGAGAGAGAGAGAGAGGCAGGAGAGAGAGAGAGAGAGGGGCAGGAGAGAGGGAAGGGCAGGAGAGAGAGAGAGGCAGGAGAGAGAGGAGGCAGGAGAGAGAGAGGGGCAGGAGAGAGAGAGAGAGGCAAGAGAGAGGGGCGAGAGAGAGAGAGAGAGGGGCAGGAGAGAGACTGACAGAGCAGATGAGAAACAGACCTCAGAAGACAATGACACACAGCGCGAGTTAGGACTCTGGAGCATGCAGGGCAGGTATGATTGTCCACAGACACAGACTGCCCTGCCTGCATCCACATGTGACCAGGAGCTATGGCTTTAGTCTAGGCGATAAGGCGAATCCTTCACATACCCTCATGTCCGCCGCGCCATACGATCTGTCCCGTCCCGCACTGTCGCACATGACATGTACAGAGCGGCGCCGGGCTCCTGAGAGGCAGCGGCGCCTGCGCTTCTCACTCGCTGACTGCTTCCGCTGGGAGTGTCCTCACAGGCAGCGGGCGGAACGGGCTGGCAGAATGCCGCTCCCCTAAAAGTGCCGCCTGGTACCCATGGTACCTCCCGGTCCCATCATAGGGCCGGCCCTGCCAACCCTACTACTCCATATGCCTTATCCTGATCTTCATCCCCATCCTCTTCCTCATCCCTAACCCTACTACTCCATATGCCTTATCCTGATCTTCATCCCCGTCCTCTTCCTCATCCCTAACCCTACTACTCCATAAGCCGTATCCTGATCTTCATCCCCCATCCTCCTCATCCCCATCCCTACTACTCCATATACCTTATCCTGATCTTCATCCCCCGTCCTCTTCCTCATCCCTAACCCTACTACTCCATAAGCCGTATCCTGATCTTCATCCCCCATCCTCCTCCTCATCCCCATCCCTACTACTCCATATACCTTATCCTGATCTTCATCCCCCGTCCTCTTCCTCATTCCCAACCCTACTACTTCATATACCTTATCCTGATCTTCATCCCCCTTCATCTTCCTCATCCCTAATCCTACTACTCCATATACCCCTTATCCTGATATCCATCCCCCGTTCTCTTCCTCATCCCTAATCCTACTACTCCATATACCTTATCCTGATCTTCATCCCCCGTCCTCTTCCTCATTCCCAACCCTACTACTTCATATACCTTATCCTGATCTTCATCCCCCTTCATCTTCCTCATCCCTAATCCTACTACTCCATATACCCCTTATCCTGATATCCATCCCCCGTTCTCTTCCTCATCCCTAACCCTACTACTCCATATACTTTATCCTGATCTTCATCCCCTGTCCTCTTTCTCATCCTTAACCCTACTACTCCATATACCTTACCCTGATCTTTATCCCCCGTCCTCTTCCTCATCTCCAACCCTACTACTCCATATGCCTTATCCTGATCTTCATCCCCATCCTCTTCCTCATCCTTATCCCTACTACTCCATAGGCCTTATCCTGATCTTCATCCCCATCCTCTTCCTCATCCCTAACCCTACTACTCCATATACCTTATCCTGATCTTCATCCTTCATCCTCTTCCTCATCCCTAACCCTACTGCTCCATAAGCCTTATCCTGATCTTCATCCCCCATCCTCTTCCTCATCCCTAACCTTACTACTCCATATACCTTATCCTGATCTTCATCCCCATCCTCTTCCTCATCCTTCCCTCCAATCCTTACCTACTACTCCACCCCATATGCCTTATCCTGATCTTCATCCCCCCCATCCTCTTCCTC
This sequence comes from Rana kukunoris, assembly GCA_029574335.1. NCBI lineage: Eukaryota > Metazoa > Chordata > Amphibia > Anura > Ranidae > Rana > Rana kukunoris. The sequence goes on from CM056060.1 coordinate 146,426,473, forward strand.
ATCCCTAACCCTACTACTCCATATGCCTTATCCTGATCTTCATCCTTCATCCTCTTCCTCATCCCCATCCCTACTACTCCATATGCCTTATCCTGATCTTCATCCCCATCCTCTTCCTCATCCCTAACCCTACTACTCCATATACCTTATCCTGATCTTCATCCTTCATCCTCTTCCTCATCCCTAACCCTACTACTCCATATGCCTTATCCTGATCCTCATCCCCCGTCCTCTTCCTCATTCCCAACCCTACTACTCCATATGCCTTATCCTGATCTTCATCCCCCATCCTCCTCCTCATCCCCATCCCTACTACTCCATATACCTTATCCTGATCTTCATTCCCAGTGCTCTTCCTCATCCCTAACCCTACTACTCCATATGCCTTATCCTGATCTTCATCCCCATCCTCTTCCTCAACCCTAATCCTACTACTCCATATACCTTATCCTGATCTTCATCCCCATCCTCTTCCTCATCCCTAACCCTACTACTCCATATGCCTTATCCTGATCTTCATCCCCGTTTTCTTTTCCTCATTCCCAACCCTACTACTCCATATCCATATGATCTTCATCCCCATCCTCTTCCTCATCCCTAAACCCTACTACTCCATATGCCTTATCCTGATCTTCATCCCCCGTTCTTTTCCTCATTCCCAACCCTACTACTCCATATGCCATATGTGATGTCCCCCATCCCCCGTCCTCTTCCTCATTCTTAACCCTACTACTCCATATACCTTATCCTGATCTTCATCCCCCATCCTCCTCCTCATCCCCATCCCTACTACTCCATATACCTTATCCTGATCTTCATCCCCCATCCTTTTCCTCATCCCCATCTCTACTACTCCATATACCTTATCCTGATCTTCATCCCCTGTCCTCTTCCTCATCCCCATCCCTACTACTCCATATGCCTTATCCTGATCTTCATCCCCCATCCTCTTCCTCATTCCCAACCCTACTCCATATGCCTTATCCTGATCTCATCCCCTCATCCCATCATCTAACCTACTACACTCCATATGCCTTATCCTGATCTTCATCCCCCATCCTCTTCCTCATTCCCAACCCTACTACTCCATATGCCTTATCCTGATCTTCATCCCCATCGTTCTCTTCCTCATCCCTAACCCTACTACTCCATATACCTTATCCTGATCTTCATCCCCCATCCTCCTCCTCATCCCCATCCCTACTACTCATATACCTTATCCTGATCTTCTCCCCGTTCTTCTCATCCCTAACCCTACTACTCCATATGCCTTATCCTGATCTCATCCCCCATCCTCCTCCATCCCGTTCCCTACTACTCCATATGTCTTATCCCGATATCTTCATCCCCCATCCCTCTTCCTCATCCCTAACCCTACTACTCCATATATACCTTATCCTGATCTTCATCCCCATCCTCTTCCTCATCCCCCCAACCCTACTACTCCATATGCCTTATCCTGATCTTCATCCCCGTCCTCTTCCTCATCCCTAACCCTACTACTCCATATGCCTTATCCTGATCTCATCCCCCATCCTCCTCCTGCCCCATCCCTCTACTCATATGTCTTATCCCGATCTTCATCCCCCATCCTCTTCCTCATCCCTAACCCTACTACTCCATAAGCCTTATCCTGATCTTCATCCCCATCCTCTTCCTCATCCCTAACCCTACTACTCCATATGCCTTATCCTGATCTTCATCCCCGTCCTCTTCCTCATCCCTAACCCTACTACTCCATAAGCCGTATCCTGATCTTCATCCCCCATCCTCTTCCTCATCCCTAACCCTCATCCATAAGCCTTATCCTGATCTATGCCCGTCCCCTCTTCCTATCCCTAACCTACATCCATATGCCTTATCCTATCTTCTCCCCGTCTCATTCCTCATCCCTAACCCTCATCAAATGCCGTATCCGATCTTCATCCCCCCTCCTCTTCTCTCCCTCTACTCATATACCTTATCCTATCTTCATCCCCCGTCCTCTTCCTATCCCTCCTACTCCATATAAGCCGTATCCTGATCTTCATCCCCCATCTCCTCCTCCTCATCCCCATCCCTACTACTCCATATACCTTATCCTGATCTTCATCCCCCGTCCTCTTCCTCATCCCTAACCCTACTACTCCATAAGCCGTATATCCTGATCTTCATCCCCCATCCTCCTCCATTCATCCCCATCCCTACTACTCCATATACCTTATCCTGATCTTCATCCCCCGTCCTCTTCCTCATCCCTAACCCTACTACTCCATAAGCCGTATCCTGATCTTCATCCCCCATCCTCCTCCTCATCCCCATCCCTACTACTCCATATACCTTATCCTGATCTTCATCCCCCGTCCTCTTCCTCATTCCCAACCCTACTACTTCATATACCTTATCCTGATCTTCATCCCCCTTCATCTTCCTCATCCCTAATCCTACTACTCCATATACCCCTTATCCTGATATCCATCCCCCGTTCTCTTCCTCATCCCTAACCCTACTACTCCATATACTTTATCCTGATCTTCATCCCCTGTCCTCTTTCTCATCCTTAACCCTACTACTCCATATACCCAGGGCCGTCTCTACCATAGGGCAAACAGGGGCAGCTGCCCAGGGCCCTGTCACTGTTGGGGGCCCAAAGCAACCCCCTTTGAAAAAAATAAAATAATTTTGTTTTTGTTTTTTTAGGGGTCCGGAGGTCCCCAGGGGCCTGGAGGCCCCAGGGGCCAAGATGACAACCCCCCCCCCCTTTTTTTATTTATTTTTAAATAAAAAAATATTTATTTTATATATTTTTATTTTATTTTTTATTAAAGGGCCAATTTTTTAAAATATATTTTTATTTTTAATTAAAGGGCCAATTTTTTTTAGGGGTTCCCAGGGACCCGGAGGCCCCCAGGGCACCAGATGACAACCCCCTTTTTTATTTATTTTTAAATAAAAATATATATTTATTTTATATATATATTTTTTTTTTTATTAAAAAAATGTTTATAAATTTTTTTTTTTTTATATATTTCTTTTAATATATATATATATATATATATTATATAATATAATATAAATGTTATTATTATTAAAGGGCTAAGAGGTCCCCAGGGCCCCATGTGGCAAACACCCTTTTTTATTTTTTTTATAAATGTTTATTTTTTTATTTTTGTTTATATATTTTTTTTTTATTAACCACTTGCCCACGGTGGTCATAGTAAAAATACGTCATGATTTTAAAGATGGATATATCCATCTTTCCGTGGGCAGTGCTGTACACGATAATGGCGGTCCCAGCGGCGGATTCGCCGCAAGATCGCCGTTATCGGTGGCGGAGAGGGCCCCCCCCCCTCCCGCCGCTCTCCCACCGCGCTCTCCGCCGCTTACCCGAGAGCCGTCGGTAACGGCGGACGCGATCGGGTCCTCTTGCTGGCTGTGTTGGGATACGAGTGAGGGAAAAATCGCCCCCACCCGTCCCCCACAGCTCTGCTGGGCGGAAGTGACGTCAAAACGTCAGTCCCGCCCAGCGTCTTAAAGAAACATTTTTTTTTTCTGAAATTTGAAAAATGACTTTTTTTTTTTTCTTTTTTTGCATTTAAGCCTAAATATGAGATGTGACATCTTTTTGACCCCAGATCTCATATTTAAGAGGACCTGTCATGCTTTTTTCTATTACAAGGGATGTTTACATTCCTTGTAATAGGAATAAAAGTGATAATTTTTTTTTTTTATTTATTTCGATGTATAAAATTATAAACTAATTAAAAATAAATAAGAAAACAAAAAAAAAAAATGTAAAACGCCCCGTCCCGACGAGCTCGCGCACAGAAGCGAACGCATACGCGAGTAGCGCCGCATATGAAAACTGTGTTCAAACCACACAAGTGAGGTATCGCCACGATCGTTAGAGCGAGAGCAATAATTCTAGCCCTAGACCTCCTCTGTATCTCAAAAAATGCAACCTGTAGAATTTTTTAAACGTTGCCTATCGAGATTTTTAAGGGTAAAAGTTTGACGCCATGCCACGAGCGGGCGCAATTTTTAAGTGTGACATGTTGGGTATCATTTTACTCGGCGTAACATTATCTTTCACAATATATAAAAAAATTGGGCCAAATTTATTGTTGTCTTATTTTTTTATTCAAAAAAGTGTTTTTTTTTTCAAAAAAAGTGCGCTTGTAAGACCGCTGCGCAAATACGGTGTGACAAAAAGTATTGCAATGACTGCCATTTTATTCTCTAGGGTGTTAGAAAAAAAAAATATATAATGTTTGGGGGGTTTAAGTAATTTTCTAGCAAAAAAAACAGTTTTAGTCTCGTAAACACCGAATCTGAAAAACAAGCCCGGTGGGCAAGTGGTTAAAGGGCCCAGAGATCCCCAGGGCCCTGGATGGCAACCCCACTTTTTTTTTTATAAGTGTTTATTTTTAATATATTTTTTTTAATTTTATTTTTTATTAAGGGTCCAGAGGTCCCGGATGGCAACCCCCT